>JANHGB010017054.1:0-146576 GCA_026283785.1 Coracopsis vasa
AAAACAGCTCTTTCCTGCATTCGTCGAAGATGGGATCAAGCTGTTTGTAGGTAGAAATTACAAAAGGATTGTTTTTCATGGCTGGAGTTACTTATTTTTTCTCCAAAGTTTGGATTGGAAATATGAGTGAAATGAAAGGGAACTGGGAATTAGGCCCATATCCTGCAGACACTTATGCAGATGTAGGAGATGAGTAGGCATGCTTGTATTTAATTATGTGCATAAATGTTTACATGAATAGTACTTCTGTTTCTATTTTTAAAGGGAGGAAGAACTTTTAAATTGTTGCCTTTTGTCAATTCACTTCAGATATTAAAAAATTTTAATACCTTTTCTTTATAGCTTCTTGAAAAATCTACTTGGAGTGCAACAAGTTTGTTCAGATTTGTCTCAGTAGTCAGAAAACTAGAATAGAGCAATGAACATTGTATAGTTCTAAATAAGTAGTGCAGATACAGATACCAGAACTATTAATTAAAATAATTTGGTCAAATCAAAGTCAAAGTTTAAATGCATTTCATGAAAAAACAGTGTAGAATGTATACTTTCTGACTTTCAAAATGAAAGCCCTCAATACTTGCAAGTACTTCAGATGCACAAAAAACTTCATGCAGATGAGTTGTCTCCTTGTACTTCACATTACTGCAAATCACTTCAAAATGTTCAATTTGGAGCATTTCAAATATGCCAGTGTGGTGGATTAACCCTGGCTGGATGCCAGATGCACACTGAAGCCACGCTATCACTCCCCCTCCTCAACTGGACAGGAGAGAGAAAATATGTTGGAAAAAGCCTTGTGGGCAAAGCTGCATGTGGAAGCAAAGGAAAACAAGATATTTATTCTCTACTTCCCGTCAGCAGGCAATGTCCAACCACTTCCCAGGAAACAGGGCTTCAGTAGGCATAGCAGTTGCTCTGAAAGACAAACATAGTAACAAATGCTCCCTTTCTTCCTTTCTCTTAGTTTTATTGCTGAGCAGCCATCACATGGTATGGAATATGCTTTGATCAGTTTGTGTCAGCTGTTCTGGGTATGTCCCCTCCCAAGACCTCGCCCAGCCCCAGCCTATGGTGAGAGGGAATGTTGGAAGACAGCCTTGATGCTTCTATAAGCACTGCTCAGCAGTAGCCAAAACACTGGTGTGTAGTCAATGGTTTTCTAGCTACCAATAAAAAGTACAGCACTATGAGGGCTGCTGTGGGGAAAATTAACTCCATCTCAAGCAGACCTAGTACGGTGAAATTCCTGCTCTGTTCACACTGGAACTGAAGCACAGTGCAACAGTTTCCTCCTGAACTGCTCAACCAGGGACATGCGATGATTCAAGTCTCCCAAAGACTCATCTCCAGTGTGGAAATGCTTAGTCAACTGTAATGCGAGGCAGACTGACTTTGCTGCCCCTTTCCCAGGCAGATAAATCACAGCTATTCCTACAGAATGATCAAGGTTAACCCCTCTAATTAACTGAAGCAAACACCACCTTGCCTCAAAAAAAGCAAACTTTCATTGGAACATGATAGGATCTCAGGCATGGGAAAATTTCAGTTAATTTTTAGTAAGTGAGCAGAATTTGGCTGGGGGCTCGGGGGTTTGGCTGAGGGTTTGTGTCATCTTTCAGTTGGCCTTAACTTTTTGTAATATCTCAAAATGCAAGCTGGAAATGTAGTGGTGCCCAGTGCTATGTGGCAGTGCAGGCACCCCATGAAAATTTCAAGTGTGTGCCCAGTGAAGGTTTGGATAAAATCTTACTGAGACTGGTTTAACACCATTCATTTAGGTGTTAACAGAAAAGGCTTTTCATTGAGCTCATAGCTAAAGCGATAAGGACTACTGACATAAGTGCAGGCTACATGCAAAGTAGAGCAGTATGAGATGGTTTGCTTAAACTTGGGGAATGAATAAAGCTTAGTGAAACTGCATGAGAAGAGGCAAACAACAAGGCGGCCCACAGAGGAGACACCTCAAAAGCTGGATTGCCCTTTCTTTATGGCCTCAGGAGAAAGTCTTGGTAGCAAGTACTTGCTGACTGGGGTCTTGCACCTGGTATCAAAGACACAGTTTCTGCCCTTGCTTTGTAGGTAGGATTGTGTAGAGTAGCTAATTCCATCAACTCCCTTCATCCAATAAAAGTGATCATAAATATTAGCCATTCCTTGGATGAAAGCGATCAATAGGTATATTATTAAATAAACCTACCAGTTTTTCATCATACTACCTTAAATTGAGGAAATTAATGTAGTTTAAGCCTTTACATCAGATCTGATTATGGGGATTCACTTAACTCTGGTGGTTTGAATCAAATACGTATGTGTCAAATGCTCTCTGAGTTATATTTGCAGGCTGATGGGCCGGCAAATATCTGTAAAACATATTTGGTTTTAGTTATTAGGTTTTCAATAGAGGAAGTAGATAGCATGGTTTATTTTCCTACAAAGCATTTTTCAAAGATATGAAAGATAATGGAAACCAGCAGATTTGAAGCAATAAAAGCATGAGTTACAAGATGTAGACATGGTGTCTGGAATTTTATAGAGGACCCACAGGAATCAGCTAACTCTATTGAAAATCTTGGGCATTGCATTTATATAAGCTATTGTACTCTATATCTGATTTCTTTCTTCTAATGTGTCTTCTGTGACTCATCTTTCTTAAAATAGTTCATCTGGTAATTCAGCAAAGACAATACATTGCATCCACTTTTTCCTAAAGGGCTGAGGGTGATAATGACAACGTGTGGTTGGGTTGGAGAAAAGATGTAAATAAACAGATCTGTTTGCAGAAGAGAGCATAGTTGAGGATGGCTACAGGGAACAGTAAAAGTTCTGTCTCCTGGATAAAACAGACATAGGAAAAAAAAAGTCTGTTTTAAAAAACCCATAAAATTGAAGAATTTAACCAACAGGAGAGTGGCAGGCAAATGAATCACTTTTACTTCTGGTATCAGTCCATCTAAAGGAAGAATCTGAGGCCAGGAAAAAGAAAGAGGGTTTGGGCTGGTTTCTGGTTTGCGTTTATCAAAATACTGCTGAAGAACATGCCCAGATTCCGCTGTACTCTAAGGAACCTTGTAAAACAGCAGAAGCAGAAGGAGGGAGAAAAAGGCAGCCAACAATGGCAGAGAAGTAAGTTACAGGAATGAAAACTATTTCCAGTATCAGTCCAGTATCAACGGGAAAACTATTTCTAGAATCAGATATCCAGTGAAAGAGTTATACCAGGGACAGGAAAACAGAAGTATAAAACACCCTTTTCTCCTTTCCTTTGTCCAATTATGTGGTAGCAACTTAAATATCCTTCACGGTATTGTCTTAAAACTATTATTTACCATTTACCTTTTGCTTCTGTTAGATGGGATTAAATGTTTTCAGTAATTGTCAGAGTGGATGATACAGGGTTTTTTTCTTTTTCTCTTTTGGTAGACCATTGGTGAGGACTGTAGCAGAACACAGGCCAGTAAAATTAGCCTTGGAGTAAAGCAGCTAAAGTAGTCCAGCCTTCCTGAGGAGGGTTACAACTACAGAGACTGCTTTGTGGGTGTCATTGCCAGGACACCTCTCCTTATGCTGGTAGAGGGGGAGCTCAGCCGTGAGGAATATTCAGCATGTGTTGTAGAGTCAGAAGAAGCCATAAGAGGACACACAACATGGAAAAAGTAACAAAAACTGCCTGCAGATCTCTGTTTTGAATTCAAATGCATGGCTATGTTTAAAGCATATGCTATAGTTTCCTGGTTTTTTAAATGGTATTATTTCTGCTGGATTAAAGTATGTACAACCTTCTGAAAATCTTCAGTGCACCAGAAATCTAGGTATTAGTTGTAACTTAAATTATGTCACATTTATTACTGATGTTACAATGAGTAACATTAACGTAACAGAAGGCACATCTTTTAGAAACAGTTGAACTCTGGAAATCACTAAATTCATGTCATAAACTGTGCCATAAACTATTGTTTGTGTATCATCCTTACTGAGGGGCTTTGCTGGGATTTGCATTTCTTCTGAGAACAATGCTGGTACAGGGGGCAGATACGTGTTAAGGACCAGTTTAGAGAGGTCTGATTTAATTTGGTGTAATGTACCTCTTTCTATCTCTTGTGTATGAGCTTGAGTGCTCCAAGCAAGTAATAATAGAGAGTCCTGTGGACTTCAGCAAGCATTTGAAGCAGACTCTAAATCCCTTATTTAGGCACATGTTTAAAGATAGATTTGACAGTAGCAGCAGTATCACCATGTAGTTAGTTGTCAAATGTAGTTTATATTTGCTTGGCTACAAGTACTGTATTGCACAACATACTGCTTCCTCTTTCCCCACCTCCCCGCACTCATGAAAAGTGGTGAGCTAAGTTATCTATGAGGCTGTGAACATGTATGACATTTCTGTGAAAAGATTTTGCTTAGTGGATGAAGCTGCTACTTCACAAAATGAAGTATTTGAGGTCTTCATCATCAAAATACTGGGTCATTTTATTGATTGACTTGCCAAATATTTTTGTAAGTATGTGTACCTCTCGTTAGCAATTCGAACTAGCTTGGTAGTGTTGCCCTACTTGCCTTTGCTTCCAAGTGCATGGGGCAGGAAACATATACATATCCCTAACAAGGAACTGTTAGGTCTGGATAATGCTATTGTCTTTTGTTTGACTCTGAAGAAATGTGTCTATGGGTACTATACACCTAAGCAATTTATTGACTCTGCATTAATATTATATTTGCAGCTACACTGTGTAAATGAAAGTTGCCTGGCAGTATTGCATGAGACATAATTTCCCAGTCCTAGGTGGAGGCCTGGAACCAAGTCAGTGTTAACTCTTGGAGTTCCTGAATTCAGGAGTGCTGTATGATCCCCTGGAACTGATGGGGTTTTGTTTGTACACATTGAGATTGCTTTACAACAGAAGACTCATGCAAGATTTAACAGATCAGCAGCATGTGTCTTCCGTGGAAGCTAAAAGGAGCACGCAATGGAGACATCCAGTGTCTTCAAGGTTGTGAGCGTTTTGGGGTTTTTTTACTTACTGTGAAGTGTAGTGCTTTACTTGGGTGTTAGTTCTTAAATGTCATACGGCTTGTTTGGTTTTCAGATCCAAATATGACATTTATGCCCTTTTATATACGCAGAACGGTTTGTGTATTAACTTATTATTTATCCTCATTTTAGATCTAAAGTAAGACTAATATTTTGTCAACTGATTGTACTTGCCTCTGGATAACCTTGGAGTGAAGCAGTGATGTTTAAGTATCTGCAGTTGTGGAATTGGATCTAGAAACTAACAGATGCATGCAATGCGAAAAGTTTGTGAGTGTTTTGTGTGGCATTTGAGTTGCTTAGATGGATTCCAGGAACACCTAGTCAAGTACCATGGCCAAAGCAGGCAAAATTGCCAAATATGGTCTACCTTTTTTATTGCTTTCCAGGTGAAGATCAGCTCAACAGAAAGAGCAGTAAAAGATTAAATTTTGTTAATCCCTAGAAAATTTCAGTTTATAGTTGTTTAGCCTCTGAAAAATACTTTCACCTTTAAAATATAACTAGAGGAGAAAATCCCATTAAAGGGGATGCAGGATGACACTTTCTATTCAGATATTGAGTTTTTTTCCCCATTAAGTCAGGACCAAAAGCAACACTTAGATCTTGATTTAAGTCTGTATGTGGGATTGGGAGAAAAAAAAACAACAACAAAATGATACTTAGGTAGTGTAATGTTTGATGAAGTCCATTTGCATTTTGGAACAAGAGGCTTTTATGTGGGGAAGGGTAGAGTTGTGGAAGGGAGTGGAAATGGTAGTTGACCCAGCAATGACCAAAAATAGTCTTGATGGTATCACATTAACCAAGTATATTAGGAACAGCTGCTTTTCATGTATACCAAACAGGATTCCTGACTATCAGCTATCGACTTGTCTAACAGGCATCTGGAGTTCAGAATGTGATACGCAGTGGCCCATTACTATTTTGGACAAGACCTCATATTTCTTCTTCTGAAGATATATGAGAAACTGCAGTTCTGGTGACCTCTAGGAGACCTATATGACTTAAGCACCCAGGATCTCATTTCTTCCTTGATAATTGTTTTTCTGCTCCCTATCTCCCTTGAAAATTGAAGGTATTAGCTTGTTTCAATCATGTGTGACAGCGCTACTCTCTATGTTCTGCATTAGAAATTAGTGATGTGGAGCCAGCCTGGCCTGTCGTACAGAAAAGGTTCTGGAAGAGGAAAGTGGAGGGGTCCTTGCTCCCTGATAATCCCAATTAGTAATGAGGAACTTGCTGAAATGGAATTTGTGTATAAATTAGTTAAATTATTTTGGCATAGAGCATGTGCATCAGAGTAATACCAGAATGCTAAAATATACATATATATATATATAGCAGCTACTTGTAGAAATATGTTTCCTGTTCTGTACTATGCTAATGAGAGAGAATGAAGGAGTTGCACTAAACAGGGAAATGTGAGTAGCTTCCTAGAGGTTGTCTCTCCTGAGGCAATCAGCAAGCCCGCTTTTTGGGCCGAGACCCCACTCACTAAAAAAAAGTAAGATGTTGACTTTGGCACAGATGTGTATCTGTAGCTCTGGGAATAACTTGTCCCTGACTGAGTGGCATAGAGGATTTGCATTCAATTTTTATGAGCCCTCATAAGGCCATTGTTCTCCAATTTCTGATTGATTGCCTTTATGTAATGAGGACAACTAATATAGACTTGTCAGACTGACTGAGGAAGGTCAGCTGTGATGGCTTCTGTTTAGCAGGAGCTGCTAAGGTTTGCAGGATGAATTATGTTTTGTTGCATGCAGCAGAAAACACATTATTCAAGTGTGGTTTTTTTTCTTAACCAGTGCTTGAGGAATGTGCTTTCTCCCTCTATATCTTACTCTGTCTTAGAATATTCTTAATCACAATTTGACTGAGGTTTATGTGAGGTTGATGGATATCCTCTGGCCACAGTCCTTCTGTCGGTTTTGGAAGGTTAATGTGGAGTAAATGTTTTCAAAAGTCCCTGATTAGGAGTGCTCTTGAGGAGGGGTTTCAATTTTCAGAGCAGGTAATCAGTCACAACTCAGACTGAACAGGATCCATAAGGATTCAGCATCTCAGAAAGCCAAGCCCAGGTGTTTTGGTGTAGGTACCTGGTATTATTCATTACTTGTGCTGCCATAGAGTAGGGGTAGGAAGGTGAGAGACTGGAGATTCTGCAATAAAATCTTCTTCAGGCCTGCAACTTTAACTTTGTACAGTCCCCATCTCAGCTGCGTTATATTCATTACAGGGTAGTGCTGAAGGCTGTGTTGGTGTGGGCATGACAGTGGTGTCTGAATCACCTGTCTGGACTTCTGCAATAAAATAATTCCTCACTTCTGCCAGACAGCCTCAGTCTCAGACCCAGAGCCCACTACATCAGCCCTCCATTAAACCAAAACACAAAGAGGACAGTTCTGCGGAGAGATAAAGTAGTCCTGGGTGCACCTTTGCCCCCAGTCTCGAGTAGCAGAAGGAGGTACTGGCTGCACTTAAGCTCAGATGAGATTCCCAAATATCTTTTCCTGGAGTCCCTTCCATGCCTCCCCCCACGCAGGCCCCATGCAAAGTTCAGGGGTTCCACACCAGTCCCAGAGCCTCTCGACACTTCCACCCATTCGAGAGTTCCCCATTGATCCTAGCACAAACCTTTTCCTGAGTATGACTATAAATGTCACTGTTTTCTGGGCTTTACCACTTAGCTGGTTTTAGTAGAAAATGCCCCCAGATGTGGTCAAAATACTCCCCCATTGAGCAGCATTATTGTCCATAATGCTGTGCTATTAAAATAAATGGTCATTGTATGAAGTTGGATCAGACATTTTCCTGGTTGTAAGTTCTGATGGCCAAGTTGTGCTATAAAAGCCTTGCTACCGATCTCCACAAATATACTGAAACTATTTTGTATAACTCAGGTATTTACATCCAGACAGTGGCATTTTAGTCAGAATTCATGTGCTGTGTGGCTGGGGTCATGGGCTTTAGTAAAGGTTCGGAAGGTTTCCCCAACGTGATGTTTGTGGGAGAGCTGAGTGATAGGGTAGATATTTTGGAGAAAGGTGGCACTTAAACTGGCTTTGTCTTTTGGTCTGTGTCCAGAAAGATTGAGCTTAATTGCTGTGTTGGATGGTAACTGTTTCCCCAGGGTTTGGTGGAAGAGGGTTCTGGGGGCCATTTTGGACTCTATATAGCATGGCTGCATCTTCATGTGACACCTGGTCACCACGGCATTTCCATCTGGGCACTTTCTCTGTCATTATAGAAAGTTTTGGGGGCAGACCTTTTCATGCAGTGAAATCAAAAGCTTAACTGTATAAAAATGAATCATGAAATTAGTATTGATCATGAGTTAAACTTCTGTTGAAATAATGGCATTGACAAATCCATGGATCACTGCCTGCGAACACAGCTGTGAAAAAAATCTGCCTGGATTTAAGTACTATTGCATAATCCATGAGAGCATTGCGTTAATTTTAGGATGAGAAGTGATGTGTTTTAGGCTGTGCTCCTGTACCCTGTAAATATTGTATGAAATTGTGAAGATAGATTTTAAGAACAAAATGCCCTTACAAATAGCAAGAGGTTATTGTATGGAAATTGGTGTAGTTTAGACGATGGGTTTTGTCTCCTGCATTTGTTGCTGTTACAATTTAAAGGGACCCATACTGAGAATATATGTAATATGTTCCTGCTGCAAGGCATTTTTGCATTTCCAGAGTGAGCGACGAGAAGGAAACAGTGGAATAGTATTAACTGTGAAACAAACGGCCTTGTAGACATTGATTTGCATTTATATTCAGTTCCTAAAGAAAAAAGCAAAATACCATCAAACACTGGAATTGAATGTAGTAAGGAGCTGAGAAGCTGACACTGGGAAAGAGAGAGAAGAATTTATGAAAAAAGTCCCCTTCCTTACAGCACTGCCCTTAACATCATCTCTTGTTCCAGTCTGTGACCCTGTCTGGTCTCAGAGCTGCCTTCAGTGGAAACACTATATTCTCAGCAATATTCCACACCAGGCAGATTTTTGGTTTGGTTTGGTTTATTTTATTTTACTTTATTTTATTTTGTTTTGTTTTATTTGATCTTTCTTCTGCCCAGCAGCAAATTTAGTTATAAATCTATGTGAGAAAATTATTTTTAAGTAGTCTTTAAAAATTAATGTTCCTATTTGGTATGGTTGTGTTCCTTTGTTCTGCCATCTGTAGCTTTTCTGTGCTGGCAGAATAGAGGCTAGCTACAAAATCTGATTTAGGATTAGGGTCAGTCTCTAGCAACATTTGATCTGGATGACACTGAAAACGTAAGGATTCATTGCTAATAATTTTATTAATCGTCTTCACAGAATCAGGATGAACATTGTCCATTACAGAATTAGTTTAATAGTTTAGCTAAAGAAGTTTATAATACAAATATTGAAGCAAAAACGAAAGTGTGTTTTATATATAGTATATTTCATGTATCAGAAATTTGAGAATTTTGCTGGTAAAACCAGTAATTATATCATTCACAAAGATCTAATTATTGATGAGTTGATCTGAAGTGTGATTATTCTTATAGCTTTGCATGCCTATCCATAAATATACTTTAAAAGATCTGACTAATGTAATAGATTTAGCAAATGAGTAAAAACTTTTTTGTTGAAGAAAGGTGCATAGAATTCATTTGGGCTTTCGTTCTATACATTGCTGAATTGGTTGAACTTGTTTCTTAATTTTCAGTTCTGTTAAAGGTGTTTTAGTGTAATTTTATTCAGGTTTGCATCTAGCTTTCAATGATAATTACTTGATTTATTTCAATGTAATGATTTAATTTTGAATTCCCAGTAATTCCTGTAATAATGAGAATTTATATTTAAATTTCTCTTTCTTTTCAGAAGTCAAATTTGATGGAATTGAATTTGGTTTACCTGTAAAAGTTTTGCAGGCAGTTTTCTCTGCCTTATTTTAAAAGGCAGGCATTTCATTCCTTTAGCTTTTGCATTCCAAAGCCTGTGAAACGCTTGAGATTTGTTCACCACTGAGTCAGGTATATCTGTCTCAGCAGACAGCCTGGAGGTAAGAAGTGGCAATGAGCATTGCATGTGTGCTCACAGGCAGCAGTGGGTCTGCAGCCACTGTGCCTTCGAGACTGAAATCCAGTATTTGTAACACATGGCTACACAAGGAGGCAAGTTACTAGAGAAGCAGTTTGTTGCAACTGAGTGCCCTGAGCTGCTGCCACACCAGGTGCTCACTGCAAAGAAAGCAATTACCTACAGTGTACATGAACATCCGTTTGAATGTGGAGATGCTTCATACTTAGCTGTTCAGAAACCCTTCCAGTGCAAAGCACATCAAGTCCCCCGTCTAATATTGTCTTGCCTCATCACATAAAATCCATGAATTTCAGACAAGTGTTGTGTCATTTGACGTGACCATTTGCTTAGCAACAAGGAATGCAGTTTCTTCAGCATAGGGGCTCTTCTGCACACATGACTGTGTTGTGTTTGTAGGTGTTTGTACCATTCTCAGTCTTACCTGTAATGGAGTTAAGTGCCTTTGAAGCACAAGAGCACTTTTTAAATGAGACTTAATCTTATTATGTGCTTTTATCTGATCCTATCGTTGCTTGTTCCCTACATTGTAGGAGAAGAAAAGCTCCTTGAAATCTTGTTCCAAAGTGTGGAATTGGTGTGAAATCTTTCTTTCTTTTTAACACCAGGCTAGTGGGGAGAGAAAGGGGTGGATCACAGATCAGAAGCACATTGCACCAGTATAGTGTTTAGACAACATTTGGCTTTGTAGGGTTTGTTTGCTTGCTTTCCCCAAAGATGCATGGTTAGAGGATTTGAGTGGTTTCTCTCTTTCATTTTGTTATAATTCTCATTAATTATATTGCTGATCTCTGCACTGTAAATAAAAGCTCCAACTCTTTTGAAGTTGTGACCTTCTTTTTGATTTGTCTGTAGTGCTTCTTAAGCATCTAACTATAGCATTTTTTTTTCTGTGTTATTACTTTCCGTAGTTGTGCTCAAGCCTACAGTGGAACGGAGGTATTACTCAGCAAATGTCTGTGACAACAGTGGATTGTAATTGCTAATTAGACAAATGCATAGTAATTTAGCAAGCGAGATATTTTAACCATCCTTGATTTAATTATGTGCTGTATGGGTTTGAATATCACATGAAGAGCTAGAGAGGAAAAATGCATCACAAATTGGTCAGATTGCTTCATTAAACAAGAGTTTGGATTTGCCTTAGGATACAGCTTTAATAAACCAGTTTAAGTAGACTATTTCCTTTAGGAATTCAGGCATAAGTCACTGCCTGAAAAAGTGTTATTAATTATTCACAGCAGGTCTCAGCCATTGCTACACTTTGGTCCTTGCTTCACAAGGGAAGGTTACCTCCTGTGCAAGTGTTTGTATTCCTTCAGGTTTTCTATAGGAATGGAGCACTGTACATTTGATGCAATGGTGTATTATTATTTCCTTCTTACATATATAATCTGTGAAATACTTAGATTTTGCTCAAGTAGTGGGTGTATTCTTTTCTTCCAAAATACATTCATGGTGCGTGGGGGGACAGGAGGAGGAGGGAGCAAAGTGGCATCATCCATTTTCAATTTACCAACATTTTTAAATATAGTGGGCTGGAAACTCCAGCAAGTTTCTTTGCTTGATACAGCATGGTATGTAGTGAATGTGGAAGACAAGTGGAAATCCTCATGAAAAAGCTCTTCCTTATGAGGGTCATTTCCATCTATGTAGTGTTCTCTTCTACAGAATATCACCTTTTTTCCCCCTCCTGCAATAGAAGAGGTGCGGTAGAACCTGTGGTGGAAGGGGAGGATAATGCTCCTCTGCTGGAGCTGCTCTCATTTTTGCCAAAAATGATGCTACAGTTCAGGAAGCTGCAAACAGACATTTCTGCTTCTGAGTCTGCTGCTTGCTGTGTCAGAGTGCAGCTTGGGCAAAGGAGAACCGGTTTGTTGTTACCTAAGAGGTAGTTCAAAAGGGTTGAGTGTTTCATAGCCGTAAGGCGACATGCAGAGATCATGGAGCTGCACCTGCCAACACAGATGCAGTCAGGCTTCTTGCATCAGAGAGATGTCCTGCTACTCTCCCAGCAGCATAGTATTGCTACCTGGATACAGGGTATAAACCAGATGACTCTCTTTGCCATGTTTGTGGGCAAGAGGGAAGTCAAAAAAGCACAGAGAGAGCCATACCTGTTTCTCAACATGATGCCTCACACTTCAGTCGTCCTTCAAGGAGGTTCAAAGAGCTGGGTTCTGCATGGAGTCTGAGCTCTGGGCAGGAAAGAGGGAAACAAGAACAGCTTTTTGATCTTAAGTTGCCATAAGGTAACAATGCTTTCTACTACTAGTTTTATGTTCCATAAAATGTATGTCCTATAATAATTTGTTATGAATTATTTATTGCAGAAATCAGTTATTGCAGAGTTATATTTCCTTCCACTTTCAGAGAGTATCCACCCTTCTCTGCCTGACATTTCATCCTTATTCATGAGCAGCATTAATGAAGCAAGTGTATAATGTAATTATCTTTACACAAGAAATATCTGACTATAATATTTATAGTTTCTTCCAGTAAGGAAGAAACATTGAAGTAGACTGCTGAAAGTGAAACCTGTTCTCTCTGCTTCTGGAAGCTGTGAATATGTTCAAATATTAAGCAGAAGAACCTGACTTCTTCAGGTTATAGCAGTAAATAGTGGCAGCAATCAACCCCGAGAAGCAATTAATTTAGACGGTAATTAGCAATCAGTTGCCTTTATCTGGAAATCAAAGGTTGACAGCCTTTCTCAAGCACAGATTGATCTGAAACTTGGTTCTAAAGTTAACTGCATCTTTCATGTCCCAGCTTCACTTGGGCAAAATTTGCTGTAGTGGGTTTGCGGCCAGACACTGAAGTTGAGCAACAGATCTTAGCAGCAGGGCTGCAGATCTGTATCTTCTCTTTCACAATGCTTTCAGTCATACTTTTGTTTATGCTTCAGCTTTCTGCAGTCTGTTTGTTGCTGCCTGACAGCATTTGGCTGTCTTTCTGGCAGGTCACAGGTAAATGGCTGGGGTTAGTTCAGTGCATATACCAAACCGTGTTAGCAATACAACTTCAGGATTTTGAGAGGTGTTTCAGTACACAGGGAATGGGAACTAAACTTTTTCAAGGATCAGTGTGCACATGTGAATTATGTGCATTAAAATTCTGTTTAATGATTCATAATTGCGAGGAGGCTGTGATATTAATATATAGACAGCTATATTGTTCAAATGTGTGCAATTTGGTATAAGAAAAAAGCAAAAAACTAGGTGCCTAGTAACAAGGTTTCATCCATCCTGTTCTGGATAAATTCAGGTCATATTTATTTTCAGATTGACTTCCAGAATGATGTCTCTTGGAGTGTTTCCAGAAGATAATCAATATAAATGGTGTGATAAACAGACTATTTTTAAAATGTGCATGACCGTTCTCTAGTTTTGGATCAGTCATGATAGGCAGATTATCAGCTCCCAGTGAGCTGCTAAATCATTCAGCACAGTGATAGGGTCAAATTCCTATGATCAGGGAGCCTGGTAAAACACCCCAATGGGTTGCTCAGGACATTTGATAGGAATAAGCAAAAAGTTCTCCAACTTCCCAGGTTTCTGATAGGGACCTTCTATGTTCCTGCTCCCCTTAGCTGTGCTCTGATGGTCAGCACTGTGGAGTTTGAGCAGGATTTTGCCTAGGGACAGAAAATGAATATAAACACAGAAGGCTAATAATCACCAGTTACATCAAATGCAAGTGGAATTTTCCAGTATTGTTATTGCTTATTGTACGCATTGCTGAAACAAACAGCATTCCTGGTCAGGAGCCATGGTCCTCTGCTCTGATGCTCCACAGGGGACAGAAGATGACCCTGCCCAGGGATCTTGCCAGGCTCATGCAAGACAGTGGAAAACAAGACAGGACAGACAGACATGCACAATGGCAGAAAGGGAAGTACAAGGGAACGATAACTAAGCGAATTAAAAAGCAATGTGCTCAGCGGCCAGTAACCCTACTGATGAGCAGCTTTGTTTTCCTTAATTTTTTTTTTTTTTCATGAAGTGTTTGCTATACTCCTTATTTTTTACTAGTGAAATGTTAATCCTGTCAGGAAGTCATCCTCTATATCAGTTCCTACAAAGTAAATCTTGACACTTTGCCAGAACACAATGCACATGACGCAGAAATTAAAATATTAGACGGGATGTGGGTAAAACTTGCATACTTGACCTTAAGAGAATGAATAAGAAGATGAAACCCTCAGTAAAAAAGGACATCTGTCATGTTTGAGTAGTTTTCCCAGGAAAGGGTAGGTGGTCAAGAACAGGAAAAGAAATGTTTTCGTTTGCACCCTCTGCATCCTAACACTGTTGTCATCAATAGCTTGCTTGAATATTGCTGTATGTGTTAAGGCTGTGTGTGATGCTGTCAAGGGCTGCCACAGTTGCAGAAGAGCTTGAGGACTGTTGTGCTTTGCAAGTGGTGTTCTTTCATTCTTGGCACTTTATGAAAGTCACCCAGCATTTATGGCAGAATGTAAGGAATGCTGGTAGTAAATATTAAAAACAAATTTTGGGTATATTTGAGGAATTTCCTCTGGGAAGGGTAACTGCCTGCTATGAAATATTTTATGCCAACATTTGTGGGTAAAAAATGATACCAAGGATTGTAAACAGTTAAGGGGCATCATACAGGCTTAAAAATAAGAGTTTCCGTCCTCCTATGTGTGGTGAAAATTACAGATTCAAATGTTAACATTTTTGTTCTTATGCTATGAGGAATCTAATAGGTCTTCTAATTTCTTTAATATATTTCTGGAATGTGCAGTAGAAATCTTCAGCAGTGAACTTCATTTCATGTTAGAAATGATAGTGACTCATATGAACGATCCCCACATACAACACTGGGGATTTTATATGTCAGATTCCATTTCAGCAATTTCAGTAGCAATTAGAAATTCTTACTCCATATATATTTGAGATTGGTTGTAATTTTAAATCGAAAGATACTTTACAGGATCCTAAGGTCACTTGATATTGATCTAATAGATACCATTAGGAAAATAGTAGCCCTCAGTTCTGAAGTCTGAGGGAGTGATTCGAAAAGATTATTGTTTTATAAAAATGAGAAATAAAATTTGTTGCTACTTTTCAGCTTTGTAACACTTAGGGTACTCAATGTGTAGGTGTGATAGGCAGCATAATAAAAGTCCATTTTCTCTGTAAGAGGAAAAAGAAAGTTACTTCGTCCTTGATAACTCTGCTAGACATGAGTAATCTTTAGGGCTTTATTGAATTTCTGAGCAATCATCTGAAGTAACTGCATAGAGCTTTTAAAACTCAGTAGAAATTTTTTTAATTAGCTCTTTTTTTTTATGCCCTTAAATTCTGTTCCTGGTAGAGAAAGCTAGCATGAAATTGGCATTTATCTGTTATTTAACTGTTACTTTACTGAAAAGGAACCAAAATCTTTAATTTTGTTAGGAGTAAAGATTGATCAGTTTTCTAGTGATTGTAATAGATAAAACCAAAGTATTACAGCACTGTGAACTTTGCATAACTATACTTGTAGCAAAATGTAGAACATAATATCCTTCAGATGTGTTATGCCTTGCTATCTGCTTCTATGTTATTTTCTGCACCTTATGTTACTCACAGGAAAACAAAAAGTTCAATTAATACTTGAAGAGCTCTATTGCATAGAAACCAGTGTTGTGCCAGATTCCTTCCTATAACAAAGTTGCCTGACTTTCCCCTTTTCTTGGAGGATCTGATTCACATGTTGGCTGTGACCAAGAGTTGGAAGACTTCCGCTGGGGAATGTAGCATAGGTACGCTTAGTGCTAGCCTTGACATCAGGTTTGGAAGATGGAGTTTTACCCAGGAAAGCCATTGTGGGTGCTTCTGAAAATGGCAGTATTCCCACAGCTCTTTTGAATGATAGCTTAATTATCTGGAAGTGGAGTTATCCTTGGTTGAGGGAGAGGGGGAATGACATCACTGTGGGAGTTGAAAGCTCTTCTTCATGGTAAACTGTATGAGGAGAGACGGTTTGGTTGTTGATGTGGAAGATGCTATAGTACCGATGCAACAGCACCCACTAAACTAAGCTGGAGCACAGGCTCCCCAGCACAGACTGCCATGGCTGTAACAGAGACTGCACATGGGCAGCCGACTTACTTGAAGGAGAAAATAATAATAATAAAAAAAAATATTAAAGAAGTATGTTTAGAAGTAATTTGGTTCAGTGGGTTTCAAGGGTTGGCAAATTCTGTGAATTACTTTGCGTAAGCCTTTTTTTTAAGGCATCTCCACATTTGTGAGCTTCTTTGATACTTTTCTCCATGGACACAACCCTTGAGGCAGTAAGTGGCACCATTACTAAGGCTGAGCAACTCTACGTTGCAAAGTCAACAGGATAACTGGTCACTGGATTTTGTGGTGAGCATAAGCACAGCACATCCACTTGGCATCTCCTCGATATTCTGGATTGTTTGGCTGGGTGTGTGCAATGGATGAACGTGTTCATCTTTGGTTTCTGTAGTCCTTAAAAGTCAGGGACAGTGCAGGTTTACCTTCACCTGGGGAACCAGAAGGTGGTGGTGGTGATCAGAGACACAGAGATTTAACCCCTGCAGATAGTGCTATAGTGGTCTGACTTAAAATGCATCTAAGTCATTGATTACCTTCAGCTGGCTTCTGTTCAGGCCTAAATTCCCTGATTGTGCTGGGTGTTTCTTACTGTGTGGAGCCTGTGCTATTAGCTGGACCATTGAGGAGCTGCCTTTTGATGCCTGGCTAGAGGGAACAGGGAATGGGAGGTCTATGTGTGTCCCAGCATGCCCTGTGCCTTGTGGGGCTCCTGTGGCTGAGGCAGCTCCTGCTCATCTCCCACCCATCCCAGCTCTCCGTGACAATGGCGAGGAGCTCAGGGGTTTTACCCAGCAGCACTAGCTTTGTTTGGTTCACGTTGCTGTCAAAATGCGAGTCCTGACTTTGTTTACTTTAGGTCTAATGCAAGGCATTGCATAAGCTTAATTTTGTTCTTTTCACAGTGCTCATCTAGCAGCACCTCAGGCTGGGAGAGATGGTGTCCTTAGCTGCCTGTATACAGGAGTTTTATGGCAGTGGTTTATATAAGCCACTTAATGCTTTTTTTCCTTATATTGTTGCCAGATGTCACCCCTTGTACGTATTTGCCCTTTATAGCTCACTTAGCTTTTCTGCCTTTCTTCTGTGCTAGCAGGGCTTGCCCCTGCCCAAGGAGGAGCAAACAGCTCAGAAGGTGATGTTCTGCTTGACCAAGGGAGCAGAGCATGGTCCTGCCATCCTCAGCAGTCATTCCACAGCTTCCACTGGCTCATTCAGTTGGGGATGAGGAGGCTCTGAATGTTCTAATGTTTCTAAACTTACCTTCAAACCAAGATGAAAATAGAATTTAAAAAAATGAGGGAAAATGAGTTTTTACAGTATATTTTCAAGATCTGTTACAAAAACCCAGCTCAAAAGCTGTTCTCAAAACATGCTCAGTTAAAAAAAAAATAAAAATCTCTAGTTTTATATATATATCAAGTGAACTTTGTAACAAAATCCAAGATAGTTAAATAAAATTTCCAACAGATTCTTAGTTGAGAACAATATTCTTTCCAATAAGTAGCTTCTTCAAGTTAAAAACCAAGATGAAGTCTATTAGAGGTTTAAAAGTGTTCTTACATTGCAGTTGAGCTGGAGTTCTTCAGGAAAGCACACCTTTATTTTAGTATTATCCAAGTAATCAGGATAACTGAATGCCCCTGTTTCCAGTTATTAAACACGTCTGCTACTGTACATGCAAGTAGTCCCAGAAGCCATGAAGAGGTGATTGTCAGTGAGAGCTGAAGCTGTTACCGGCTAAATGTTTTTGGTTTTCTTTCCCTCGTGCTAAGTAGTCCTTCATTCTAGAATTGGCTAATCACTAGAAGCATGACACAGTCTACATTTAGGGACTTTGCAAGCACCAATTTCACTGTGTATTTCCTGAAATACTGGAACTGACATTTTTGGAAATAGAGAAACCTATTTTGCCCTGGGTTCTACTTAAAATATGAAAATACTCTTTCTATGCAAATACTGCCTACCTCTAGGATTACTGTAATCGATGTCTCTGTCCGCTGGATTTGTGAAGATGGCTATTTTCAGAATGTCTGCAGGTAATGACTGTTCTCTGACTTGTTAATCTCTTGTTTTCTGATTATCCGAGCAGATGTTGCTTAACCCACAAAATGGCAAGGACCAGTAAGCTCTGAAAGACCAATAAAGCATGCAAGTCAGGGGAGAAATGGGGCACACTGTGACCTGTGCAAATGACGGCTTTCCAAAAGCTGAGTACCTGCAGCTCCTCTTGGCTTTCTATGTTTGGGGACTCTCAGGACCTCTGGAAAAAGAGAATTTGGGGTTCCTTCAGAGAGTTGTGTTGGGCGCAAACTTGTATCAGCAGAAATGGGACTGGGGAACAGGCAGTGGAGTCCTGTACAGTTCACCTAATGTGCCACTGTTTGATCTTTTGGAAACCAGAGTGTCCTTTGAGTGCAGAGTAGGTAACCTTCTGCCAACACACATTGAGTACTTATCCCATCTAGTGAGCATATGCTGAAGATCTGTGAAATCTAATGGGACTGACCTCTCGTGATGGTGTTTCAAGGGAGCTGTGCCTGCCAGGTCAAGGTTATGCCTGTGTTACGTAAAGAGAAGCTGTATGAAATTGTCTCAGGCAGCCCTGTGCACGCTGATCTGAGCACTACATTGCCAGCTTTGGTACCTGAGAGCTGTGTACCTAACATTTCCATACAGTTCTCCAAGCAGTAGCCTGCTCTAAACAGCACAGGTAATCAAGCAAGTAAATTTGTGTAACACTTAATTGTTTGTTTTAGACATGTGATTAATCCTAAGTTTTTGATGACCCAAATTAGGTCAGCACGGCAGTCACTTCAGCAATGCAGGAATACAGAAACTTTCCAATGGAAAATTGTAGCAATGTGTTCCCTGAGGAAAGAAATGTACAAAGCAGCCCTTTCTATGGCAGTCCAAAGGAAACCATCAATTTTTCATTGCTTTATAGATGCAGCTACAAATTGCAAAGCTCATCTTTGTTCAGAGTAAGTGGTTTTGAGGCCGTTAGCATTAGTGGTCAGTGGAGTAAATCCTGTATTTGGATTGTTGAAATGTTTTTAAATGGCAGTTGAAACTCTGAAGAGAATTTAATTTCCTCCTCACAGAGAGAGAAAGCAAAAAGGAAGGAACATTTGTAGTAGTAATGCAATGCTGGGCTATTCCTCAGGCAGTTACTTTATGCATTTATAAGCAAAGGTTGTATATTCACCTTCTGTAGTCAAGTAATTTGTTTGGCGAATCATTTTAACCGGATTAGTAAAGGTTCTGAATCTGTCATAAACCAGGTGAACCGTGTAGCTTCTTATTTGCCTTCCAGTTGAATTAGTTTGAATTACTGAATTTGATAAGGTTCTTATTATAGGAAATTATTAGATAATAGTAGAAAACATTACCTATCTTATTATAGAAAGATTTTTGTAGAACTGCAACCTCTGCTGGCATCCTGTGCAAGGAGCTTTCAAACCTGGATGAAAACCTAGATTTCATAGCAATTTTCTATATCCATGGAGGTTTTTTTTGTTTAATTGATCATGTGTTCCGACCTGTATTGCTTTAGTAGAAGTTTCTTTAAATATCTAGGCGACTTCCAGGATTTCTTTTTAATCCAGTTTGTTTATGGTTGCTCTTTGTGTAGCATTATATTGTGCAACTGAGCTCTTCCTCACTGAGGAGTGCTAAAATATAAATGAGTACAGTGCTGGAGCTCTCCTGGCTGGGATGGTGTATCTGGAGCATTGAGAGTTCCTCCCTGCAGATGTTCACATCAGGAGTACATGTTTCAGGGGCCACCTTCTGAATACAAATAAGTTGGTGGCATTTATTTTTTTCAGAGAAGACTGGCATTCTGAAGTTAAGTAAGATGGTGGAATTCTGGCTTTTCTTTCTACTCCCTTTTAAAGCAATAGGTGAAATAATACATTACCTGGTTCTTGTCTCGACTAATGCAGCCAAACAGCAAGTGAAATAAATGCCTAATTCTTCAAACCTTTATGCCTTTATCAGTATAGTTGTAGTCACACTGTTGGAAATCTATAATCAGAATCTAATAATTTATTCCTTTCTCTAATAACTTGTAAAAACCCAAGTGATGAATCTGCTCTTCATCTTTGACATTCCTTCATGGAGTGATGCTATTTATGCATTTCAATCCTGATCTAAAGTCTGTAGAAAGTCCTTAGATGATCTTTGAACTGAACCAGTAATTTGTTAACAGGATGCTTCCATCTTCTTTTACTGCTTCAAACTTACCAAAAAACAAATTTAGAAACCCTCCCTGTTTACAAAGGAGACGACAGTGCTAGTTGATTAAACGGGGCATAATTTGTTGCCCCACTTATCTCATTTTGTTGATTAGCTGCAACAGTGATGCCCGATTCACTTTTAAAATGAGTAAATTTGGCACACATGCATGACAGTTCTTCCTTTTCTTGTACTGTCATCAGCAGGCTCTAGCTAACTGGCATTCTGCCACTGTGGAAAGCGAGAGTTGTTTTCACTCGGTGTGCATCTTGTGTTCACCATCTGTATCCTCCGTTCTTAGGGCCTGATCCTGAAAAACTATTACAAGAGCAATTTCTTCTCTAACATCTACTTACAGTGCTGGTAACAGAGCTAAAAAGAATAAATCAGAATTATGCCTATTACTAAAGTGAGTGTTTTCTTAGATATAGGCCCTAAATTTGTAAGATGGATCATGAATATTTGCTATGAATCTTGTAATAGCCACCATTTAATAGTATTTATTGTTTTTACAGCCATGTGCACACAATGTGCACACTTGAAAAAACACAGAAAAAGAGTGTAATATCAGATACAATAAAACAAAATAGTTAAAGGAAGGCAGGATACAAGCTTGTTACATGTTAAATGGCATTCGTTACACGTTCAGTGGCATTTGTTAAACCTTAAATGCCAGGGAAGGATTTTCCTCATATCTAACCTGAAGCTTTCTTGCTGTGATTAGGTTTATTGCTCCTGACTTTACATATAATATAATTTAGGTTTGGTGCATGTCTCCAGTCTTGTATAATCAGCCAATTAGTGTAGGCATACGTTATAACAGGCATGGTTTTGAGCTTGCAGTTTCCATGCGCAAATTAGAAGGTAGGGAACTGCCCCAGTTTAGACCAGCAGTGTAACTGGTTTTCCCCAAGTCCCAGAGTGGACTGGGAGGTGGTTGCAAGACCAAGTCTGAGAGCTCCCCTGGTACCTGTCTGCAGTGTTCGCACAGATTACGAACCTCTTTGTTGCCTTTGCTCAGGATTTCTGTGGCACTTATAATAGCCAATGGATTAGCCTGCCGTGTTGAACAGTTGTGTGGCTGGGAGATTATGTCAGTTTTGCTTAGTGCAACTCTTCACAACCTGAACCCTTCCGTCATTGCTTCGAGGCTGTGCTACTGGAACATGCCCTATGTGTTTTGCCTTATATCTCTCCCAGAGCTCACCACAATTACAACACGTCCTGGCTTCTTTCATTAATGCCACTTCTCAAGGGTAGTATACGTTATGTGAGCTGCAACCGCACTCACCTGCAGCTTGGTTAAGAGTCAGGATTTAAGAGACCGGTTACAACTCCTTGAGCACAGGGAAGCTGGAGACCTATTTGAGCCTCTCTGGAGCTGGGGATCTGGTCAGGGGCAGCTGCTCCACTCACCTCCCCATCATGCCCTTCATAAGGCTGGCGTGGCACGTGGGGACGTGCAGCTGCATCCAGCCCCTGCTCCTGCCCAACCCAGACCTGCTGCTCCCGTTGGCACTCTCCTAGACTCAGCTTGCGACCCAAATTTTTGAGGCAGGAGTATTGGCAGGAAGGCAGGAGGTTTTCAGGTAGGGGAGGGAAGAACCTGGTTTGCTTGATTGCTGGTGAAGAAAACGCTGCAAGGGATTATATCTTTCATTGGTGACTAGTGATGGAGACGTGATCAGGAGCTAACTTGGCTGATAGTATGTGATGGGCTCCTTAAGTCTTTAGGTAATCTTCAATAAGAAATAAAACTGGTTTTCTTCTGATTTTGCTCCAGATAAAACCCAGTATATACGTGTCTTTATATAATATGGGTTTTTTTGTTAATAATTGCAAATAATGTGCATTTCCTATAATGCTTACTGTGTTTGGTGTATGTTGGGTCAACTTGCAGCCTGTGTAACTTTAATAACTTTAATAACTTTAGGAATACAAGCAATGCAAAACTTGTGTCAATTTGTAATCAGCTTTTCGTTGTGTTTTACATTATAGAATTTTTTTCTTACAGTATTGTCTTAAATTACAGAAACTTTACTTCCCATGGCTTCTTGGAAAAACTGTGGCATTGTACATTGTTTATCATAGGGCAAATGGGGAGAAAAAATGAGCACTGGACTTGCATGTTTCATTAAGCCCTTCTATGAAGTGCAGCTTCATGTGGTTTCAGCTTTCCTCTTTGGCTTTCATTTGTCATCTTCTGATTGTATTGTCTAGTTTGTCCATAATTTTAGCTTCCTGTTGTTACTGATTGTTTCGGTTGTTTCATTTAGCATTTAGTTGTCTTCATGCTATTATTTATAAAACATTAATATCGTAAAAAGTGATGCAGATATGAGTAGTTGGCTGGGGTTGTAAAATAAGACTCAGTATAAAGGCTACAACCTATTGCAGACTTAATTGCCTAGGATTCACTGAGGAGCACAGTAAATACCTTATCTGCAAGGGAACAGCAGTAACTGTTGCTTGCTGTCCTGTGTTTTGTACAGGAGCACTGAGTTCAAGTGAACTGTTTTTTTTACGTGGAAAAAGAGCTCAGTGATTATACTGTTGCATCAGTTTCTTCTTCATAGTTTTGTCTCCCAGCTGCATTAAGGATTTCACTGGCGTTGCAGCCCAGTGGAGCCAGCTGGTGATTTTGACTACCAGTGTGATACGAGTGCCCATCATATAGAGCATCATAAAGCCTTTTTCTTTTTTTAGCTTGATATTGTAAAATTGATTATGCATGTGTGAAGTGTGGCATTGTATTTTGCTGTTTGTCTTTGTTCAGGTCACTAACTGAAGCAATACTTGAATATTAAAAGTAAAATAGGAAGAACTCCTTCAGTCTGTGCCCATTCAGTTTTCTCTGAATGGAAGGCTAGCCTCCCCAAGGAGTCCCAGACAGCTTTGTGCCTGCTCTGAGCATAGGAACAGTCTTGTACAGTTTACTGTACGCTAGCTTTTAATTCCTCCAGCTCATTGGGGATACACTTACAGCAGAGCCTATGGGAGTTGCACTATGCACCTTTCTGTTGATGGCTCAGAGATAATGAAGATCTTTATTTGTGCTATGGTCTTTTTGTAGGTGTAGTTCTATAATCACTTAAGAACAAATTCATCTGTTCAGTAAGACGGTAGATACGGTTTGGTCTTCTCTCTCCACCCTGTGTATTTACAGTTTGCAGCAAAGGGAACTGCAGAGTCCACTTATCTTTTGGGATTGGATTACCTTAGTGGGCCTGAAGGAGACTGTCCTACATATCTGCCAAGGCTAGCAGGCCTGAACAGATAGGGGCTCTGGGTTTGATCCTTACAACACACAACCATTGAGCTTCACAGTAAATCTCTTTGAGCCAGAAAGATAAAGCAATGGGAGCATCTCACATTGTCTGTTGGAGACTGTAGAAAACCCATAGTGAAAAAGGTGGATTGATCAAAGGCTAGCCTGGAAATATTCAGTATATTGCACTGTCCATCTTTTGAAAAGCACATGTGTTCCATACAATGCTAAAGGAGTCATGGAGTGAGGTGGGAAGGGAGAATTAATCTGTGTCTCAACTTACCAGCTCAGACTTCCTTTACAGTCAGGAGAGAGAAAAGGGGCACATATTACTAAGTCCTGTTTTAAAAGCCTGATTTTCTCTGATGCAAATCAAAGCCTAAGAACACCCATTTCTCTGTCAGCTGTACAGAAGCTTAGACAGCTCCCTCAGACAAAGGCATATGTTTGGATGAATCCTGTTCTGGAAGTACTTCCAGACTTCAGTAGACCGTGGATCAGCTTTGGCATAACTGCTGTTGATCCATTTCTGTATTTGAGTGTATTCATTTAATGGCTCTTTTCCACAAATATATAGCTGTTTTATAAATAATATTTAAATTTAGAAAATCTGTCTGATGATATTTAGTAATTTGGCATTGCAGTGTTATATGCAAAGCTTTTAATTATTGCAGCTGTGAAGCTGTAATGATAAGCCATCAAGATCCCGATCAGCTGAGAACCAACAAGCTTATCACACATGCACTTTTATTATGCAAAACCACATTATATGTTGGAAATCTCTGCAAAAGGGCAAGACTGGTGTAGCAGTTTGACCTCTTCGAAATGAGGGAGTCTTCCAAACAACGTGGTAAAGGTGTTTCTTTGCATTCCAATGGATTTTCTGCATTTTGTTCATTGTCATTCCTAAAATACACGTATTTTCAGTGTGATGTACATACATAATATATGCCGCTGTTTTGTGCTGTATAACCGCTGTAATTGTAAGCAGTATTGGCCTTCATAGAAAAGAGGATGTGTGGTAATCAGCAGCTTGTTCCTTGGAGATCCAGCATGTGAATCTTTGAAGAACACAAACTAAACTAGAGGCTTCTTACTAGTTCACAAAGCCACAAAATGTAATGGGCCTTTTCCTGGGCCAGATTTCCAGTAGGCTGCTGAAAATCTGTTTAGACAGGTACTTGTGCATGGTAACAGTTCTTAGGCACTGAAATACATACTTCTGCAAATAATGACCTGGATCTTAGCCATGGTCCTCATGAAAGTACACAACTGAAGAGATAAATGTGCAGTTCCACTATCCCTTGTTAAATATTTGTCCATGAAACTGGAGCCCAGCATGTGGTGAGGCATAGTCAGGCACTTTGTGTAACAATATTTTTGTTTTGTCTGTGCGCATCTTGCAGAAGTTAAAGCATTAAAGCCAGAGTCTACATGAATAAGCAGAGCCTGGATCCGCAGCATTCATTTGTGTTTTGATGGCCCAGTTGAGTTACTGGGTAAGGCTGGGCCCCCAGGGGTCTTAGCTAGCTGTGCAGCAAAGCCTGGTCCCCATCGTGCTCTCACCTTTTGTTTTGGGAGCAGTTCTGATATATCGGATCTCTCCAGTATATACAAGCATGCTTGCACTCTCTTTCCTCAGCCCAGGTGGGTGGCTAGGTATTTAAATGGGATTAAGCTGCTGCATAAAACAGAAAAAATTGCATTTGAAGTTGTTTACAGTGATATTATGATACCACTTTATGTACTATGTATGTACTATTATGATAGTTTGCAGAGTCAAAACAATTTTCTCCCAGTCTTCCCTCAGTTTACTTCTCTGTTAGCATAGACGCAAACCACAGTTGTCCTTGACCTGTAAGTTCAGTGTCCTTTTTAATACTACCTTTTCTCTCTGCCCTCCACACATCTTCTTCCTCTGTCCATGTTGTTGCTAAATCTTGTCCTATTTTCTCTGTAGAATTTCCGTTTTACAATCTCCATTCCTGATTCAGCTCCATAACTCTCTCACATTCAGTGCCTTCACTGATGCTCCAAGCTGTGAACAGAGGCATTAAAACTAATTTGTATTTGGCCTGATTCCTTAATGACCTCACATTAATCCGTTTCCCTATTAATTCTCTGCCTGTAAACTGCCACTGAGATAGCTAACCTCATTACAACATGTTTTTTCCTAACATAATAGCAACTGTAATAGCAACAGTATTCCAGTTTGTGAAGTACAATCTGGTTGAACTCTTAGCTGATGCTTAATTTAATTAATGGGAGGATGCAAAATGTGCTAGCAGGCTCGTATTCTTTTTAGAGAAAAGATGGTAATTACCAAACCCTACAAGTGATTTGTAAACAACAGACTTGTATTTTTCCTGAACTGACTAATCCAACGCTTTTGAATGTAATTATCTCCTATTACAGCCTTTTGTCCATTCCTCCTCACATTTCAAGGCAAAACCTGATATTTTTTCTTTACTATTCATATTAAAGATGATTCAGGTTTTTCAAATCACCATGCAAATACTCCAGGGCTTTGTTACAGCATTTTCTACTTACTGTGCTCTGGTGTCATTTACACTGCTATGGTGAGCAGTGTTTTATTTGGATCGAGAAATGGTGAGGAAATGGTTGCAAATATGTTTTGTTTAAGCATTTTATCTTCCTAATGCAGCTGGAGGTTTTATTTCACACTCAAATGCAGTAGTAAAACATCAGGCACTTTTTTTCCTATCTGTGAAGCAGCTGAGTACAGCAATAAGGGAACTGGGGCTTATTTGGAAAGTATTCGTATTTCTTGAATAGTATCCTGAACAGATAGACCTTTTTGTCTGCCTTCTTTGTTATCTGAGCCTAATATCGTAGTCTCTATGCACTTCATGGCTTTTCCAGGGCTCTTATACTCCAGTAACGCCATGAAAACAGAAGGTTGGACAGAGTCTTGGGTGGCATGTATTAGTGGGAGGTGTCCGTGCCCGTGACAGGGGGGTTGGAACTAGATGATCTTAAGGTCCTTTCCAACCCTAACTATTCTATGATTCTATGGGCTTACCTGCATTTTACGGAGGGAAAGCTGGGACACAGGGATGTGGGGCTATCTTTACCCTGTCATGGAAGTGCATGAACAATGGGTTGCCATCACATTAGGACTTCCCACTGAAGGCTGGTACACTGCAGCAGCTGCCAGGCAGTACAGTGAGCGGGCTGCAGTGGTGGGAGGCAGTGGCACTCCTGGGAGGGCTAGGCACCAGATCCAGACTTACTTGCAGTTAGTTCCTTAGTGAATGAGCAGCAAGTGTTCTTCTTTTGCCTTTTCCACAGCATCAGTCTGTGGTGGACCTTACAGCTCTTCTGAGATGTAAAGGCCAAAGGCACACCTGTAAACCATGCCAAGTAAGATGTTAATGAAAATGTTCCTGCTCTTATTTATTGTAGCTTAAAGCAATATAGCTGAGTTCTTTGTCCTTTAATGGTGTGACTCATTTTGAGACTGTTTCTGTTAAAGTTCACAAATGTATTTGAGTATTTGTACAGTGCTGCTGTATGAGTAAGGCTGGCCAACTGTTTGTATTTTTTGTGACCAGATGGCTCTGCTTTTGTTCTGCTTGCTTTTCTTAACCCCTTGCTTCAGTAGAGTTTTTGGTTTTGTTTTTAATGAGCTCTTTCTACTCTCCAATCCACATAAACTATTGCAGTTTTCACCAGAATTAGCATAAAGGTTAGAGCTACCCTGGCTAATAATTTGAGTCCAGAGTTGAAAGATCAAGAATTGGCATCTCCCTCTGTTTCATGTGTATCTGCACTTTGAATAGGAAGATGGTTCTCTTCACCCATCTTCAAAAGTCATTGTGTTGTGTGTATTTGTCCTAGTCAGGAACTGAGTCTGTAAAGACACTATAGTCATCAAATAAAGATCTCCAAGACCAAGATGTCTGAGTCTGAGCTGAAAGAGAATCCGTTTGCAGGTCACCCATTATCATGTATTACTGGAATCGTTTCAGATTATTTTTCCATCCATTTCTGCAGTATGAGATATTTTCACTTTTTTTTCTTTCCTTAATTGACACAATATTCCCATGAAATAACAAAAAGCAAATATGCTTATTTTTCAAATAGGGGAGGATGTAGAAATAATGCCTAATTTACCAGAGCTGCAAAATCTTGTTAACTGGATTATTCCCAACACCTTAGAGTATTTGTAGGTGCCCGGATGCTTCAAGTATCCAAGTTCTTTTGAAAAATATTTAATTTCAGTGGAAGTTCTGTTAACATTTTCATGGCATGGATCTGCAAAGGTTTCTCTTCAATGCCATCAAAAATCTACAGTAGTAGTCTATTTAAGTGTTTTACAAAATTTTGCAGTAAACATGAATTCACCTCATGCAACTGCAGAAGCCCCCATCTCAACAAGTTATCTTAGGCTTTCTTCATTGTTAGCAGAGAGAAATGTGTACTGTTAGGATGTGACTTCATCTGATCTCTTATTCATGAAGTGTCTGCTTCTGTCTATTGACTGCAAAATAAACCTAGACAATTAGTTCAAAACATTGTCTCCTGCACTATAAATACTTTCATTTATTTAGCTGAATCCAACCCTAAGTGATTCATCAAAGACACTTTAGGAAGTCTGGTAGCACAAAATATTGAACCCAGGTTTCCCAGATATTCAAACTTCAAACTCATAGACTTTGCTTATCTATCCAGCAGATTGTATTCACTGCCTTTGCTTTCTGTGATTCGTCTTCACATTTAGTTTGTTTGATGTCAGCTGAACCTCAACTGTAGAGACATGCATTGCAGAGAGGAAACTTAAAATATAAGGTAAAAAATGAGAGCTGGTGAGAAGTGCTAAGGAGAGTGTAATAGGTTCTCTTTGGGAAAAGTTGTGCTGAATTTAGCAGGGACTGATAATGTTCTACTCCCCAGAAACTACGCTGAGGTTTTTGGTTTCCACTAAGCTTTCACCTGTTTAGTAGAATTCCATATGCAAGATAACCCTTTCTATTCACATTTGTGAAAGCTGTGGTGAAGAAATCCCAGGCTCTCTAAAACTCATTGTGTATTATTTAACTATATGTGACCTTTTGAGAAAGTAGGTAACCTTATGCTTGAAAACCAAACACAGACCTAGTACAATGTCCAGTAAGTTCACAGTGAATTCCACAGGCTTCTCTAAGGGCTCAGTAAGTCCAATTCATTGTTGCTGAAGCAAATATTAATTTGACAGTAGAGAACAAAACAACCAGCCCCATTTGCAGTATTATTGCTCAGTTTACATCTTTCCAGACCACAACAAAAGCCAGAACTTGGATTACAAACTATTTAAAATGGAAGATTTCTTTTTCAAAGTTTACTCCAGCTGCTGGAGACTGCTGGGAAGGGGCAAATGAAAATGCTCCTATACATTTTTTTAAATGTGGATACTTGTCCTCAAAGAACTGAACACAGGCCAGCAATTCATTTCCTGAACTAAGCAGCATTTGAATAGCCTATTATGTCTTGACAAAAATTACTCTCCTGTGGGTTGAGCCAGATTAGAACCTGTGAAACAGAGGTGGAAACCTGGCCTCATCTTTATCAGATATACCCTGTCCTGACTTTTCCCTTACCAGAGTTTAAAATGGGCTTTCCTAATGGACCGTATTATTTTGGAATGTTGTGTTGCCTGTGTTACTTGGAAGTTAAATAGTTGTGATTTGGGTTTATATTAAGTGGTAACTTGCCAATGGTAAGACTGGTAACAAAGTCTCTCTGTTGAGCATATGCTATAGACTAATTCTCTCAAACAATAAATTCTCTTTAAAATTAACATTATTTCCTATTTCCTTTTGGACATTTTAATTCACTTCTTAATTGACCTTAGGCCCTAAAACATGCCCAACAGATCTGAAGACTGGACAACTTGCACATCAGAACTGCACTTATCTTACTGGAAAATTAAGCTTGCTCTTTACAGCCATACACGAATGGCAGTCTTGATCGAGTGCAACTGCGGAGATGGCCAGGCAAGGAATTAAAAATGAGAATCCCGTCTTACTGATTTTGCAAAGTAATAATCGTCATACATTAACACCATAATTTTTTCCCATAGATATGGTTGCATAAAATTGTCCGTTGCTAAAAGTAGCTGGTTCTAGAATGACCTCTCTCCACTTGCTTCAGACCATTTCAGGAAATCTTGGTGAGGAAGGTTTTTGTATGTGGTTGAAATATATTGGGCACAATTAAGGCGGTCTTTGGATTTGAGGATGTCCTCAGCTTTGCTCTTTAGAAATCTGTTGGGGAGGAGCCAGACAAGACTCCAAAAGGGATTGCTAAACCTCTCGGTTTTCTAGAAGGTATTCCTCCCATAATTTTTTGCTGAGAGGCAGGCAAGATAAGAGGCTGTATGGCTGAAAAGAGCTACACTCCAGGAAAGCCTGCTTGACTTTTTGTAATCCATTCCCAGGTCTATACTTCTATGCTTCCCAATCCTACTCAGACATGTGACAGTGAGTCAAGAAGTATTGTTGCAGTTGGAAGAGGTTTCTGTGATTGCTCTCCAGCAGCCACTGAGCATTAGCTCCTCTCTTTCTCCAAGGAAAATCTTGGATGCATGAGGAAATCTTGGAAGTGATCTGAGATCAGTGCTACAGGGAACAGCTGCTTCCTGGAAGCACCAAACCAGACGTATCTGTGCCATCCACAATCAGACAGTAAGAGCAGAGCCTGTCTTCTTCAATGTTGCAAATGAAAGGAGATCAGAATAGCTCTTCCATTCAAATACTGGGTTACCTGTGTGTCCAAAAACTTCTGCAACTTGGGGGCCATGGAGGGATGCTTTTAAGTGAATAATGCAATATGGAATCAGGCCCTGAATAGGTCTTTCTTGTATGATCACAAAGAAGCACTGTCCATTCCTCTTTCATCATGTATTCCAGTTCATTAACCTCCCTCCACTAGTCCTTCCACATGCTCGATCATGTGCTTTCTTCAGGCTGCCAAGAACATCCATCTCACTTTTGTCACAGAGTAATGTTTCTTGTGCAAACATAAATATTTAGAGAAGTTTACAAAAGATTAAGCTTCATCAAGTCAGGCATTCCTGCTAATGCAGCATTGGGACAAGTCAGCAGGGAGCAAGAGCCCAGGCTGCTGTGCACAGCTGTTGCAAGACCAAATTGTGGAACATTCATTTTTGACTCCACCAACTTCACTGATCAAAACCACTTTGGAAGTTGGCTCATGTTTTATTCCAGAATGAAACCCTTTCCATCAAAAGAGCTTTTTCAGTGTGCAGGCTTTGTCTGTGTTGTGAATCTCTTGTCTCAGTTTTATTGTTCTTATGCAAATTCCTAATGCTGTACTTGCTGGACTAGTGAAAAACATCCATGTTAGAGAAGTCCCTAAGATGCAACTCAGAGCAAAAATAATTGTAAGATCTGCCCATGATGCTTATGCTCCAATGGTTTGGGCTTCACTCTGATCATCAGTACCTGAGAAAAATTATACCACATTCCATATTAGTTTAATACAGGGAGACTTCAAAACCCATAAATGGTAGGGAAAGGTTTTTTTCTACTAAGGCAAGGAAACAGAAGTCATCCCAGAATTCATGCAGGAAAATAAGTAATAAGAATATAGAAATACATGCAAGGCAAACAGATGCATGTTTGCAAATGCATATATTTATTTTAAGGCGCTGTGTCCATCTTCAGTCCCAAGTACTGACAGTTTGACCTTTTTCTCCAGTGGGAAGTGGATTTGTCATAATAGTTAAAATATTGTCTGCCTCTTGGAGAGCTCACAAATAACGCCACTTGTGATGATCAGTGATGATGAGTGAAAAAAGAGTTGGTATGCTTTTTTTCAGTGCTGCCCATTTTTAGTGAGGAGACCACAGGAAATACACAGGAAATCCTACCTTCCTAGAAAAATATCCTGCTTCCTTCAGGGACCTGTGAAACAGGCAGCTCGACATGACTGTGGGCATTTCTGAGCTAGGCAAATCAAAAGAGAATAGTCTTCCATAGGAAGTGGCTCAAGCCTCATTGTTTGAGACACTGAGAACCACAGTGGACAAAAAACAGCTGGTCTGATCAAGTATTTGTGATATTTTGGGCATGAGTGTTGGACTGGATGACCCCCAGAAGCCTCTTCAACCAATCATAGAATAGTTAGGATTGGAAAAGTCACCTACTACAAGGTTTTTCAATTTTAAAATGTGTGCTTCTCTGCTGAACACTGCCAGGCTTTGTGTTTGGTCCCATTCCTTTTAAATAATATTTTTCTGAGATTTTAATTAAAGATGCATGTAATTAAAGTGTTGTTTTTATTGCAAGTTATGAATTAATTATGCTGTTTCTCTGGGAATGCTAGAATTTTTTAAGCATTCTTCCAGTAAGCTGAATTATTATCACTTTAATGCCTTCAATATATTCCTGTAACTGAGCACATCTCATGAACCTAAAGAGGTATTATTAAATTTAATAGTACAATGAGAAATATGCCTAAGGTTGTAGGCCTGTGACTGATGACTAATGTGAATGGACAAATTGAAGCTCACTCATGATTTAAACTTGCAAATGTAGCTGGTTGAAATACAGTCCAACTTAATTAAAAAGAGGTTTGCTGTTTGTGGTAGATCTCATCCACAGCTTTTGAGATCAAGGTGTCAGCTCAAAGGAGAAGTAAATCTGAGGCAGATATCTGGTGTACATAAAATTGGGGTTAGCTGCTTTTTTTTCAGAGCTTTGTCTCCCAAATACATTTCAGAATTCGGATCCACATGCTGCTGTGCATGGTTGCAGTGGATGGTCCTTGCTGTGCTGTGCTTCTGTGCAAAACACAGATGGGCCAATTAATGAAATAGTGACCAGGTGCACTGAGTTGGGAAAATATCATGCAGTTTTTTCATTATATGACAGTTGTCAGGGGGTTGTCCACACACAGAGACTGGCCTGCAGAAGCCAGTCCCCAAACTCTTCCTGTGCTCACAGGAGAGCAAACTCCCTAGCATACAAGTTTCGGTAGAGAGGTGATCCAGGAGCCTGAGTCTATGGGGAGTAATTTTTAGCCTTAGTGAATAACCACTGAACAAGATGCTTACAGATACTTTACCTAAGTATCCAGTCCAGATACTTTATCTAAGCTATAGTGTGGCACGGTGGGCTAAGCTCAAAATAATGTTCTTACCAGTATGCAAGTCTCTTAGCTGCACGCAGTTTACCTAAAGATGCATGTCACTCAGTGTGAAAGCTCATCATTTCAGAACTTGGTTTCCTTGGGAAACATCTAATAGTGTGTGTAGAATCTGTATCAGTTTACTATTGTTTTTCTCACCTAGAAAAAAATAAAAACATTAATATTTTTAATATCCAAGAGATACTTTGTCTCCCACAGCAATTAAAGCCAGATAAACAAGAGGAGAGATCCTGGCAGTTCTGTACTTTGGAAACCTTTAAATCTGGGAAAACTGGTTTCAAGCGTTTCCTTTCAGCCAAACCTTAAGCTAGAGGAGCTGGGATCAGAAAAATGAGTTGCTGTGAGATGATGATTATTTTCCACGATTCTGGTAGCACGCACAAAGTACAGGAAGCTTTCCAAACCGAGAGGAGGATATAGTCCCTGTTCCAAAGCGCGTGAGTGCAAAGAGGCAGCGTAGAGATGAGGAGGGATGGAGCTACAGTATAAGGAGCAATTTGGGTAATGCTAACCACGCATCAGATAAATTACAGTGGATAGAAAGTGATAGCAATTTTTCTGGAGGAGAAGGGAATTAAATTTATTCTTGTTTAGTAAATGAACGTGTTTTGGCTGAACATTTTTGTGAATGCATTTTTCGGTTTGGGATGTTATTTCTACTTTCTTCATTTTTAAGAATGGGAAACAAATGTTATATTTCCTGGTTTTATTGCGAGATTTTCTTGGGGGAAATGGACAGTAGCAGGAAAAGTTCATGTGAAAATAATGTTTATGAGTTTCCAATTATTTCTGCTGGGTGCAGAAATATTCAAACCTATTCCTAAATGAGTAATTCCTTTCAATCTGGGAGATTAAACAAAAAGGTTTTGTACTCAAAATCCACGTTTTACTTGTAGAGAAGTTAGAACAAGTAATTTTAATAGGAGAAAAAAAAAAAGCTCAAATGTAAGTGTACAAAACACCACAGAAACAAAAAGGCATGTAAGCATTCTCTTTTCTCACCACTGTGTCCTGGAAGAGCAGGTCCTTTCTTCCAGGTTTCTTTTCAGCTCAGTGACTTTCTGGGTTGCTGCAAACTCTGTGTAGTCCCTCTGGGTCTTACATGACCTAGTCACTCTCTTTTTGGAGGAACAAGCCAAAATAAGGTAAACCAAACAACTAAAACAAATGCCATATGTCACAGTTTGTAAGATAAAAGTCCTACTTCAACTGGTGCGTATATTGACAGTGGAAATACTTTAACAAAAGAACCTGGAAAATCCAAAGCATTTAAAGCTAATTCCTGCAAGCAAGAAAGTATCTGTCTGTCTTCCACCACCATTCCATCTTCACATCTTTATTTATCCTTATTAATAAATTGTTAATTTGTTTTCTATTTAGAGGGTTACTGATAGTTACTTTCCATTCTTTGAGGTAAATAGGGAGAAACGCTTCTACCCATGCCTTTTCTTTATTGTCTGCTCATATGAAGAATTGCTGCTTAAGGCTAAGGGGGCTGTTTAAGATGGATTTAATTGATGCTTTGGGGGAGAATAAGGAAGTCTGTTAAAACAATTGTGCTGGAGCCTCTACAGTACAGATTTGAGTACATGCCACTCTTCTAGCAGGGTCTGTGATGGGCATATTTTTGTGTTTCAGCTTGCATATTCTGTACCTAGTTGTATCTTGAGGGTCAATAAACAGAAGCAGCAAGCCTGGATGTCATGATGTTACCTTCCCCAGCCAGTAACAGCCATGTGGAAAATTTGGACAAGCATTTGTTTCTTTTTTTCAAAATTTCATTCATGATTGTAGCATCATAGAAGATGAGATTTTAATAAACTGCGTGTTTCCCTAGGATAACAGCTCTGATTTGGGGATTTTGGTTTTTGTTGTTTCCTTTGCAGGAAGAAGGTATCGTGAAGGAAATAGACATCAGTCACCATGTGAAGGAAGGTTTTGAAAAAGCAGATCCTTCTCAGTTTGAACTGCTGAAAGTATTAGGACAAGGTTCATATGGAAAGGTAATTTTTAATGCCATCTAATAACCTAGAGCAATATTGAAAATGTCATGTCCTTTCTCTGAGTTCATTTACACCAGTAACATTTTTCTAAATTGAATTACATTGCAAAGGCAGACAAGCAAGCCCAAACCTCTTCTATCTTATTTTTAATAACATTTTTGTGCTTTAGATAGATTTTTTTTTTGTGTATATAGCACTTTAGCAAATGGTGCTTATGTCTCTGGACATGGGCTGATGAGCACAAGTAAGCATTAGTGAGCATCACTCTCTAAAAAAATTAGACACCCCCTCCCCATCCCTCTTTCTGACCTACACACCAGGGATGTGAATGCACCACTGCTGCCTAGTTGGAGAATGAAAACAGGAACATTCAGAGGCTTTAATAAGTTAGCTGTCTAATTCCCATTGAGGGAAATGGGATCTCAAGCACATTTCAAAGTCTCAGACTGCTCTTTAGCTCTCACTTAGCAGCCCATATGCTTTGTTGAAAGGATCCTGGAGTCAAACCGCGGTGCTGAAGAGAGCAATCATTGTAGTGAGAGAATGGGGGGAAAAAAACCCTACCTGTATGACCACAAGCTAATTTCTGAGAAACAACATTTCTGTCTTAAGTCCAAGGCTTTTCTTTATCCCAGAGACAATTCTTCTTCAGCAGAATGTGTCAGCTGGAAATGAGAATAGGAAGAAAAGATAGAAAGAGGGAGGAGTCGGTTCAGTCTTAAACCCTTTCCATGGTGTAAATAAAACTTTGAAACCTGTGGAACACTGAGCCTAATTTAAACCAGGCATTGAAGTCTTTATCATTTTAAGTCTATTATTTTGTGGAGTTTTAAAAATATATTTCCCAGCTTTTAACTCAGTGGTGGATCATTCTGGCTAACTTGAAGAACTGTCTTATACCTGAAAGTTAATGTGGTTGTCAGCGCAAAGCTGAGCAACCTGATGATGAATCAAGGGCATTAGTTTTATTCCTGAAAGAAGCTATATTGAGAGTATTTATCAACTTCCTGACTATTCTAGAATTATATTGATAAGCAAGTCTGCTAGAAGTTCCCTGAGATGAGTGATACCGAGAAAGTTTGTGTTCACAACCAAGGTTTGATCTAGAGAATTTCTTGAGAGCACAGTAATGATACTTGGTTTAAATACTGAAAAATGTAAAAAATGAAACAACTTAAAACTAGATTTACTGTACGACTCAGTACGAGAAGGAGAAGAACAGTGGGTTTTCAAGTTATTCAGCTGAGGCCTAAATAATTTCTTGCAGGATTAGGGAAGATGTCTTTGGTGTCAGAGGGGGTGCTTGCAACACTCTTGAAAGTCACAACACTTGCTTAACTTTTTAGGTTGGGATTTGGGTAATACTCCCATTGCTCCACCTAAGGGAGTTTTGTTAGTTATTGGATATTGATAACCTGAGGTGTTTGCATGCATTTCAAACTAGAAAACTGAAAGTCATGCTCAGCAACATGACTGTGCTGTTCTGGCAAACTAGTATAGTATAGCTGATACAACCAGTCAAGTAAGCGCTCCAGGACCACTTGGTGGTTTCAAAAGCAATGAAACTTTGCCTTTAAGAAGAATCAGAAGGATGATATCATTTTGCAATGCAATGCTTTTTCATTTGTTCTGTTTCCTTTTTGGTTGATGATTATTTTGATGTCTTCTGAAACAGCACACAGTGTTCTTGAGTCATCTGTTTTGGAGGGAATCCTATGCTACAGGGAACAGCTGACTAGTGACTAGTAGCGTCAGTTGATAATTGTGCTTATTACAGCGATATGAGTACTACATGCTTTGCAAGATTGCATGGAAGATGCTGCAGCCCAGTATTTATGCAGGTGCAGCATGCTCTGCTGTTCCATGTGCAGTACAGCTTAAAATAATTATTTTAAATGTTTGGGGTTTTGGGTTGTTTTTTGTATAAAGATTCCATAACCATTTTAACAGAATAACAATACAGCTGTGAAAATCTAGTGTTTGGGCAAGCTTGCTTTTGACTTTCTCCTTGCTTTCAGTGTAATGCAAAAAATGAATCTTTTACTTGGGCTGGGTAGAAAAATATCCCAATATTTCTCTGTCTAGCCGAACTTCTAAATGAATTGACTTCGTGTTAATGCTGGAGCAGCTGATCTTAATTTAGCATGAAAGTTAATGAAAAACACTTCATAGAATCGTAGAATAGTTAGGTTTGGAAAGGACCTTAAGATCATCTAGTTCCAACCCCCCTACCGTGGGCAGGGACACCTCACACTAAACCATGTCACCCAAGGCTCTGTCCAACCTGGCCTTGAACACCACCAGGGATGGAGCATTCAGAACTTCCTTGGGCAACCCATTCCAGTGCCTCTCCACCGTCACAGTAAAGAACTTCTTCCTTATATCCAGTCTAAACTTCCCCTCTTTATGTTTTAACCCATTACCCCTTGTCCTGTCATTACAGTCCCTAACTCATAGTCCCTCCCCAGCATCCCTATAGCAGTCATATGTGTTCCTGTTGTATCCAGATTTCATCATTTGTTTCTACAGTTGTAAGCATCAGAAGTATTTGTATGTTCATCAAGCTAGGAAAGAGGAGATGGGTACAAGCAATGTGTGCCCAAGCGCAACTAGTTAGGACAGCTCGGCTGAGGAACTGTTCATATGTCATGTACAGGAAACACCTTGAGAAGGAAAGTCTCACCAGAAAAGTATCAGAACATATTGTTGAAGTGTTGTAGCTGTGATGCTGTCAGATGTGAAAGCCCTGGTTAAAGTGTTCAGAGAGATTGGTTTGTGGGTTTTTTTCAGCTTCTCTACCTGCTTGTTAAAAGTTGTTCTCCCTTCCCACAAAGCTTTCCTCAAAGGGTGTTCTAAAAAGAATCATAATCTGTTTACAGGTATTTTTTTTCAGGAGGAAGAGTTTTTCAACTTGAAAATAGTGTGCTAGAAAGAGACGTCCTCCTTTCTTTTTTGTCTTTTCATATTCTGGGTGGAGACAGTTAACAAAGCTGCATGGTTCCTGAACCAGCAATGAATAAAATAATTGCCACAGATTTTTGTAATCCAAGTAGACATTCATGAGCTGTATAATTTCATCCAGCCTTTGTTAGTTTATATATTTATATGCTATGTACATGGGCTTATATTTCTTTCTGTGTTTGGGTTTACTTCTGTTTCTGTCCAGTAACACAAGTGCTGAAACAGAAACAGGGACAATGTTGTCTGGTATTTCTGACCTCAGCAGACAGAGTCAGTCCTGGGAATCAGCTAAAAAACTTGTTTATTTTATTTTCAATTCTTAAAACACTGAAAATCTAATGAAGACCAAACTAAATAACCCATTCCTTTGTTCACTACCCCTCCAGTACTCAGATTCACTTAGGGGCAGATAAGAAGGAGCTGCATGGAGTAAAACAAAGAGGATACAGTTTTAGCTACAATTTTATTTTATCTCAGTTACAAATTTACATTGTCAGAAGATACATCATAGGAGACTATAACAGGGAAAACTGCCTTTGTTATAGCATATCTGTTAGTCATAGTCCTACTTTTTGTTAAGTATGGACAAACAGATTTTTTAGCTGTATGAACTTTTTGCTTCAATTGCATCTTAGGCAAGTCACCATTCATGACTTACAGCATAAATTACAACAAATTGTTATCTGAGGTTTTTTTCCTTAATTTAATTGACGGTAACAATTTTAAGACACTGCACATTCTTAAGCACAAATGAGATATAACTTATTTTTATGTAAATCTGGTCAGAATAGGAAGAGAAGTGTGTGCCCTGATTCTGACTATTTGCCCATCTTCAACTGGATGTCAGTTAAGGTCAATTAATAATGTTGAACATATATTCTTTGTGAGGCAGTGAAGGCTTAAAACTGAAAATTTCCAGAGCCGGCTCAACCAATTGCAGGTGAGATAGATATGAAATACTTTCAGCTAACAATTTTCATTAGATTTCCTGAACTGTAGTATTTGTTCCTTTATCAAGAGCAGCAAGGCTTGCAACTAGAAATTCAGTGTTCATCTGCTTTTTACAGGTATTTCTAGTGAGGAAGATCAAAGGATCTGATGCGGGTCAGCTTTATGCAATGAAGGTACTTAAGAAAGCAACTCTGAAAGGTAAGGATTGGGACAGCCTCTGCAGTCTCTATTTCTGTCCTAGCTTGTCATTCACATTTCTTGCATTGCTTGTATCTTACAGTACATAACAGTGCACAAATACATCTCTGCCACCCTCCAAAATCCTACCTCACTCTAGGGAATGTTCTAAAAAAAATACATGAAAAATGTTACCTCTACAGTGTGGGAGCAGGAAAACAGGGCTTCAGAGTTTAACAGCTGAATGCTGTCTTCGCTTTCTTGGTGTTATCTGTAGGACTTCTATTGGGCATATATTAATTTGTATCGCAGTGGCAGTATCTTTCTGTTGCTGAAGTAAACTGAAGTAAGTATTTTTCAATCAGGATATTGCTGAAGTAAAACACTGCTCCTCCTGGGGTGAAAAGCCTTCCAGCTGGTGTTTCTCACTATATGCCTGGAAATTCGTGACAAAGTATTTTCAAGTGCAAGAAGTCATTTTGAGGTTGTTGAGATGATGCTGTTTCCTAGCTCATGACCAGTCAGTGAGTGTCTGTAGTAGGCTAGGGCTGAATGACTGATGTTTAAATCTGGTCATCCTCTTCTGGGACCACTGGCTGCTACAGCCTCACTCAGACAAAAAAGAAATATCTAGGAAAGCACGGGACTGAAAAACAGATTAAGTTTGGTCTCAGCTGAAGTCCTTACTGTTTTTTTTTCTCCACAGAGTTAGTAAGATCAGTTGTCTTCTTGGTTTCCTGACCTAGCACTGTACTCTGTTTTCCTTCTCAAAAGCCTTACACTTTTTGCAGATAAGGTAGACAATGTTCATTTTGCCCAGAGCAGCTCTTTCTGTTCTTTCCTGGACAATGTGGGTTTGCACAATGCAGTAAAATGCCTAAATTTCTATTCCAATGTTAAGCAAAATAATTTTGAGATAGTTCCGATGACTTAAAAGTCCAGGTTGTTTTAGAATGCCTCAATTTGGGGGACCAAAAGAAGAATGAAACTCCATCTAATTACAAGGTAGAGTTACAGCAGGTGATGGCAGGCAGACACAGCACCTCTTCTGAGTACTAGTCAAAATAGGGAAGTGGCCAAATAAGTATTTGCACGTTTCCTTCACCTAAGAAAGCCTTTTCAAAGAAACATTAGTTTGGAGCAATGCTGGCATGCTGATCTTTTTGTTTGGAATGCGCAAGAGAAAATTTGTTCTGGGAGGACAGCATGGTGCAAATAACCACTTAAGTAGTACTGGATGCAATACATAAAAAGGAAAAGTACTATATGCACAGTACCTATAATAGAGTGATTCTCTGACTTCTCAACCAAGAGCAGAACTGTGAAGTATCCAAACTGAACTGAACTCAACTCTCAGAGCCCTCCCTACCAGGGAAAGCCATCTCCTGCTGGGCACAGTGTCTGAGGAAGGACCGCATGACCCCTCTGATGTCAACATATCCCAGAGGCTAATTTCTGTTCTTTTAACAGCCCAGAACTTTTCACCCAAGGTAAAAATTGGGTATTCCCTCTTTTTCTATATAAATCTGAGATGTGTTGATCTGAAAGAGCTTTGGAGAAGGGGAGGGGTTTTTTTGCTACCCTAACTAAATTTATTACTTAACACCTTATTTAAAGTGTTATTACTTAATGCGTGTTATCACTTAATATATTTTAACTAAATCTGTAATGTTAGATTCCACTGGGGAAAAAAAACCCAAACAAATAGTAATTTAGGAAGTCTTGAAATTTAAATGGTGATTTTAAACTACTCAGAATGTTCCATCGTTGTATATCTGTTCATCAAGAACGGGCACCTCCACGTTTGCAGTTCCTTGGTTCATCATAGCACAGAACCACTGCTTTTCTCCTCCCTTGGCTGTTACAGCAGGCTGTTTATTGTTTTCTCAAGTGTGGGTCACAAGATCTAAAAGTTGGAGCTGCTTTGTAATTTTGCTGGATTGCATTTCTCTCCCATTCAGGCTGCTTACCCCTCTGACTGGTAGCTCTGAATTTCCCAGTAGGGACTAATTTGTCCACCCTAGTTTCTACAAATAAGTTAAACCTGACAGCTGTTTAACTCAAAGTGCAAAAGTGAAGGCAGAACCCCATTGGCCCAGGGCAAGTGAGATGAGCAGCAATGAGGATTGCTGTCAGTGAGCTTCCATGTAACTTTTGGCACAGAGAGAGTATTTCTGACAGCTTAATTTCATCTTTTAAGTGAAAGTGCTAGATTATTGCTGCCTACCTACTTTCAGAAAGGCTGGAAGTAACTCCAGTCTGAAGTATGTATTATGTCAAGTAATAGGAGCAAAGCCATATGTTCTCGTTAGCACTGCATTCAGTATTTACTGACAAAAGACATGATACTAGACAGGTTTCTGTGTGACTGTGCTTCCTAACTTCTACTCTACACAGTACAGCATGGAACAGGAAGGTCAGAGCTCTCAGTGCTGGTACCACTGACATGGCCACACAGTCCTAAATATCATAGTTTGTTTTTTTTTGTTTGTTTGTTTTTTTTTTTCAGTTAAAAGAATTTGGAAAATACATAAAATGAAGAAATGAGAAAAGAGGAGGGGGTAACAAAATTGTTTTTTCTTTTCTGAATAATTAAAACCTTCGTAAGTAAGAATGTGAGGAAGTTAAATGCCTTCGGGAGTGATGGGTTAAAACTAGCTTTTATGTAGAACAGCCACAGTGGGTTCTGCCAATAGGGTTTCCTATCCCAGGAGCCTGACTGTGGTCATGACTGGCTGGTGATGGTTAGGAAGAAGCAGAAGTACAAAACAGGGCTTCCTCCAGTGGGTCTGCTGCCTCCTGTCTCTTTCCCTTATGAGCATGATCCAAATTTTAACAACAGCAAAGGGTACAGCAATCAGCAGCAGCACTCTTCAAGCATTTACAGCTCAAAAAAGTTGTTTGATACAAAAGAGGCTTTGTAGATCAATTGCGTATGTAGATTTAAACTTGAAAAAGATCTACTAAACAGCAGGACTGCTCCTGCTGTGAAGGGAGAATTAGATTCCAAAATATTCCAGTTTAGACTGTACAGGTTTGCAGAGGCACATGCTGTACATATAAACATTTGTGAAAATGAAAATAATCTTTACCTCTTGAAGGTTCATATTAAATGTAGAGTATATCTGAATAAGCACCTATAACAGCATGGATCCCTGAAAGTGAGAAAGCCACTGCTCCCTTAAGTTATAAAGGAGAGCATCATGCAGACATTTCTTTCCTCATGCCTCATTTCCTTTTGCAGGAGCTTGTGTGTATCTGGTTTTTAAAGGAGAGAACTTGCTGAAGAAACTAGATAAGTGTTTCATTCTAATTACTAATTTTAGGAAAACCTTGTCCAAAATGTTTGAGAATTTTATGTCTGTTAGGTGACAGATGGCAAATGCATCAGATTCAAGGCTGCATGTATGTGTAATTCATCTGACTTTGAAAGACTATTCAATTACAATACCCTAATAGCTACCTTTGCAAATATAAACCTTTTTGGGGGATTCTAGGTTCTCAAAGGCATTTAGGCACTTAAATACATTTCAAGAGTGAGACTTTTTATTTTTTAAGATGTCGTTATATAGTAGTATTAAATATACCATCTTAAAATGTTGCTTTCATGTCTTCATTATGCTACTTTTCCCCTAGAAAATGAGATTTTTAGATTAAAAAAAAATTGTATTAGAATGGTTAAAAACTTACATATATATCAGTGAGTCATGACTGCCCAGCCTGAAGGCACCATAAAACTGAGGAAACAGAAGGAAACCAGGGACTGTTTATTCTGTGTATATGTGTGCCTTGTATTCACCAGCAAAGCTGGGACAGAGTAAGGTTGATTATTTCAATTCACTTGGCCTTTCTTTAAAGGTGTCTCAGGCTCCATCAGCTTTACTAGATGTGCTTCAGGATTCTATGAACAAGAGATGTTTAGATCACTTATAGTGTAAGCCTCATTAAATACCTGTGAAGTACCTATAAATCCCCAACAGGTTGCTGTGCTGAAACGTAAGGGCTACCTCTGGAGCTTGAAAATCAAAGACCCATCCCTCTAGGAGAAATGCAATCATAGAGTATTATGAAACCATAATTCACTGACATAATGCTTATGAACTTCGTAAATATTACAGTGGTGATCTAGTGAAGGTTTATGTGATCGGTCACAAGGAAGTAGTTTGCATCTGCCCATCCTGTTGGTAATGGGCTGTATAATTCTCGGCAATGGAAGCTGTTTGACCCTGAGAACTGAGAGGCTACCTGTTTCTGGTTATGTTGTCTACAAATAGTAATCTGTCCTGTCAAAAGCTCTTAGTGCTTTGAAGTTTATGATCTCTTCAGTCTAAGCTAGTAGGCTTCTGGGTTTACAATTGTGCTGAGTGCATGTGATGGTTATAGATGGTTATAGTAAGTGGTGAGAGCAGCTTTAGTGACTCACAGAGAGCTTGTGGTGTTCTCGGGGATGTTAGATCAATGATATTAATTATACACTAAATTAACAACTAACTTAGATGTCACCACCTGGATCATGGTTTTCATCTAAAGCATTGATAAAACTGCTTCCCTGTTTGGACAGTAACTGAAGTGGCTTCAGTTTTCCTCTGAATGCAACTCTCTTTCCCTGCGATGACTGTAGTGTTTAGATCTAAGATGTTGAAACTCCAGTGGTTTCCCACTGCTTTGAAGAGAACAGAAATTCCTCTGTATACCTCACGAGTGGCTCTAAAATGTAATCATCAGCCTAGTCATGTGCTCAGCCCCACAGCAATGTTCTTGGGTCATTATCTGGACCTTGCCCATTCACATGGAAGTTCTGTGGGAAAGGAGTCAAGGAGAACATCTCCAGCTTTGTGCTGAGCTGCAGAACGTGCCAACCTTGCCCATGAAAAATTAGGAGCAAGCTGGAATTAGGAGCTGTTATCTGAGGAGGGAGAACTTTCTTTCTTCCTGTGGAAGTTTTGAAAATGAAACTGAGAAAATCTTCAACTCTGGGCTGTGGCTTTACAGTGCCTTTGCAATGCTTCTTGTATCAGACCACCTCTTTCTTCCTCTCCTAAAAAGTCAGCTTATCTAGGGCTTGCTTTCTGAAGGGCGAAAGGGTACAGGACATTTGGGAGCTCACTTAGGTGGTTTCTAATGTGCTGTGGAGAATAATGCGTTCATATAAGGAAAATGAACTGTGGTTAGGCTAGCTCACTGTGTGCCAGCAAATACTATAGAGTGTCCCAACCTGAATATACAACAAACTGGACAGGTCAAAAATGACAAAAAACCTTTCTGGAAGTTTGTTTTCATAGTGTTTGCTAAAGAGCATTGGCTTGTGCTCACTGAAATTTTAGTTTCTCGGTTAAATACCTAATATTCTGTAGTGAAATACCTAATACTCTGTAGTGATTCTGTACAGTGTTTGAAATCAGGTTTGGATGAGAAGGGAAAACTTTTGTCTATAAATACAAACTGAGCATGTACCAGTTAAAGATTGTTGTATTTGTTTCTGTCCAAGCCATGTGGGACTTCTCACTGTATGAAGTCCTAGTTAATTTACAGCCTCTTCACAAAGCTGAGTGCATGATAATGATCCTGTTATCAGGCAAAAATTCCCACCATTAAGACATTCAAGAAATGAAATCTGGATATTAAAAATGCTCTCTGCTTTGTAGCAAGGGAGCGTTTTGACTAGATTGTTTCTGCACAAAACCCTGTTGTTCCTCATGGAGCTTTTCCTAAGTGCCAAAGAAAATTCATCTTTCTCTTGAAAATTTTGGCTGTTGAGCTCTGTTTAGAGTCACCTTGTTAAAATCATTGTTCAGGTTGCTATATAGCAATTTCTACTTACTATCCTAAGGAGGACAGAATTATTAAGCCTTCACCTTATATAGTGGTAAAAATTATAAACAACCTCTTTATCTTTCTCACTGTCATTCAGCCAGACTGATTTCTATAGGAGCACACACTTCTGCACTTGTCACACATGCTGTAGGTAAATGCAGCAGTATTGCCCATTCTTTTCCTACCCATGTGTTTGTTCCAATACAACTCTGCTGTTACAGCAATATGAAAATATAGCTCACTGCATAGTTGTATGTTCATTTGGAATGCAGATTCAGCAACATAGTATGTTGCTGCCTGAAATAGCTTTGTTTTATTCTTCCCAAAGAAGCATAGGACAGGACTCACAATCAAAACCCAGCTTTCTCCACAAGAAGTTTAGAGGTATAGCAGAAACTGTGATGTAAGTCCTAGCATCAAACAGCATTGATACTGTGGCTTGGACCAGGCTTTCGAAGCAATTCTTCCAGTCATCTCTCTTTGCTGTGCCTTGGTTTGCTGGGCGTAGGAGTTTCAGAGCACTGAAGCTAGATTCCCTCCTGATGAAACTAAATCAGGAGTACACTAAATGCCTTCCAGTCCCTTGTGGGCATTCATGTCCTGGGACCAAAGTGTGACATCAAGTGTGGGGCAACCTCATAATTAGCATCTAGTCCTTGAGCAGTTCTGTGGACCCCATTAGCAGCAGCTGAAAGTGTCGTGTTATTCAGGTATTCATATGATGATTCCATATACAGCACAAAGGAGATTCAAATCTGAAACTGGAGGAATACAGCACTGAAAAGTCTGCTGATTTTTTTGGCAGAAAGGATATGTTCTTCGCCTGTGATCAAATTATGCAAGTTTGTTCTAAACATTTGTTGAGTCATACTCTTCTGTTAATGAAATATGGAAAGAATGACTTCTGTAAAATTTCTGGAAAGAAAGCAGCTCTTGCAGGTGCATTTGAATGTGTCCCTTGGCTATCCCATTCAGTCAAGGAATAGTGGCTGCTTTTTTTTATCAGAAATAAGTAGTCCATCATACTCATTTCTTTTTTGATAGTAAAAAGCAATCTTCTAAATTGCCTTGTAATTTTCAGTCAATTTGCCATCTACTTCTTTAAAGTTTCGATTGATCCTGCTGTGCTTGACACAGTGAATAAGTAGCAGTGAGGACACTTTGAAACTGCAGTTCCTGCAGTTTACTCCATCAATAAAAGGCTTTCAGACCCAAACTCATTCTTCAAAGTTATAGGATCATAGAATGGTTTGAGTTGGAAGGGACCTCAAAGATCATCCAATTCTTTAGTGCCATCACTTCCATGGGCAGGAGCACCTTTTACTAGACCAGGTTGCCCAAAGCCCTGTTCAGCCTGGCCTTGAGCACTTCCAGGGATGGGGCATCCACCTGTTCCAGTGTTTCACTGCCTTCACAGTAAAGAATTCCTTCCTAATATTTAATCTAAGTCTACCCTCTTTCAGTTTAAAGCCAGTCCTCCTTGTCCTACATCCATGTAGGAGACTTGACCAAGGGCTTTCACTACTGTTTGCTTTCCCTTGAATTACCTTTTTTGTTGTATTCATTGCACTGTATATCCAATTACAGTTATGTGCAGTTATTCCCAAATTGGTTGTCACTTTACAGGAAAGACCACATTTGATATTTTTTATTGTCAAGTAGCAGATTACTGTTAGTTGCTTTTGGTGTAGTTTCAGGAATGGAGAGACTACATGGACAGTTGTCCTGAAGCCACAAGTGAAATGTTTATCCTGTTTGACAAATGTGGTGCAATTCCATTTTATCTGTAGAAAACCAAATTTATGAGGAAAGGACTAGCAGGTGCAATGGCCTTTGCCAGCCCTCACACTCCTTCCCAGCAACAGCATGGGAAGCACAGAGAGAAGAGAGAAGAGCACAACTTAGTTTAACTCCAGCAGGTCTGTGAAGAATGACATGAAGCTCCAGGTGAATGAACGAGTCCAGAGTGTGACAGGCACTGCTGGCTGTGTGCAGTGCTCTACCTGGGCCAAGTACCTGGGAGCGAGGACTGACTGGTTCCTTGGACAACCACAGAGTCTCAGTGGTTCTGCTTTGGAAGCCTAACTTGTGTCCCTGACTGGGTCTGGTCCAGGTAAACCCACTAGTGTGGGACTTGGGGTGTCCCCTGTGCCTTGCACTGCTACTTAAGCATTGTCTGGAAAGGACCTGAAGAAATCCATCCCCTCTGGCCTAGGAGGGCACAACTGTGCTTTTGTGTCATTCCTGACAGAGGTTTGCCTAACTTGTTCTTAGACTGTCTCTATCCCTACTCTTACAAAATGTTTCCCAGCATCTGTCCCGTATCTGTCTTGCCAGAGCTGAAGCCATTAGTTCACATCCTCTCCACTGAGAAGTTTCCTCACTGAAGTTTTCTTCCACATCTGGAAGATTGTTATCATGTTAACTCCCATCTTCTGTAGGCTGAGAATCTTTTATCTTCCTTTCCTTCCTCAGGATTCATTTTCTCTACATGTCTGGGTTAGAAGATTTAGTTATCCACTAGGTAAGTCAGAGGTGACTGTTACGCAAAATGTGATCTCCTCTGACTGCATGTTCCGGATCTCAGGTCCTCTGTGAATGCTTTGTCATGACAGAAGCAGTAGCAGTACCTCTGCTCTACAAAGCAGATTACTGAAAGTTCAGGAGGTTTAATTGAACAGATAAAAATGTCCTACTGCAAAGATGGAAGAGTGATCATATTGTTGAGATGTTGAATGCTTGTTCCCTTGGGGAGTCCTATTCAGAGAATGTTCCTAGGGAAGGCTTGCCCTCAGGTAGAAGGGTTTGTAATACTGCTGTTCTTTTCATTGATGCTCGAGACAGCAGCATTTCTAGAGGGTTGTTTCAGTTCTTCGTGGTTGCCTGCAGCTGTCAACCTCCATTCCCCTCTCTCATGTGTTTAGCTTCAGAATTAAGCAGAACATCAGGATGTGTCCAGGCCAGTCAGCCTTTACCAGTGATAATGTAACAGTGGTCGCTGTTTTATCTTGCCTGTTGCCCTTTTCCTTTCTTGCTGGCATCCTGTAAGCCAAATGGAAATCTTCATGTGAAGGCCTGCTTTTCTGGTTTTCTTTTGGCTTGGTTTTGGGGCTTGAAAGTTTTTGTGTCTTGTTTATCTTGTGTTCTCTTTAACGAGCTTTGTAAGCTTTCTGTTTGCTTGTAATGCTTCTAATTTGAAGAAGGCCACTGCTGAAAAAGAGAAGCTATTGCTGGCAACCCGTCGAGTCAGCTGCGCAGCACATGAATGAATCACAAGCCTTTTAATCCTGCCCAACGTCCAAGAGTTTGCTATTGATACCACGAGGCTGCGTGAATTACAGGAAAAGAAAAATTGCTTTTTTGGCAAATATAGGCTCAAATGCTTTTAGTCTTCATCTCCTTTGACTTTATGTCTTGTAGCCTGTTCTTTCATGGCAGTCTGTGTTTAGCATAGGAGCTGGTACCTCAGTTTAGGAGTTACAAGACTTTGCCTCTGCTCATATCTCTGCCACCAGCCTGCTGCATGAACATAAACCAGCTGCTATTACTGCTGCTCCCATTCTCAATCTCCATATCTATAACATTAACCTAATTATGCCAGCCTCCTCTTCACAGTGCTCAATGTCTTTATGAAATGTAATAGGTATTAATGGAGATGTTATTAATGCTCCTCCCCACTTAAGTGCAATCTGCCACATTATGGAATCCAAACCAAAAAGTTGTTAGAAAATGTTCTGTATAACACATTGACTGTTTGAAATAATCAGAGCTATGAATCAACTGTACTTTTGCATAAATTTGAAGCTATAGTGGAAAGCTAAGGTGGAAATAAAATAGCTAAATATCCCTGGGATTTTTAAACTCCATGATGGACTCTGCGTGTCTTTGGCTGTGGTACAAATCCATTATCTATATGAAAAGTGTTTGTTTGTTCTGTTCCCTGAATAAGTTGCACCAGTTGGAGCATCCAACATAATTGCTATGGAATTGATTTCAGCTGCCTGCAACTGCAGTGCATTTGTAGTTGGTTGGAACCCAAATTCATAAGCATCCTCTGGGGTTTGCACCCCACTGCTTTTACCGGTTCCTGTAACACAACAGAACAATGTTATTTCCTTTCAAACACAAGGACAGACTAACAGAGAGGTCAACACTGCCACTTGGTGCTGTTTTAAGTCAGAATGATGGCAGAGGTTAGGGGGTCAGTTGCACTGGGTTGTTTTGCCTCACAGCCTTGCACTTGGACCCTTTGTAAACCTTCCAAACCGCTGCCCAGGTGTCCTGTTCACAACCGCTGCTGGAGGTGAGCTAGCACTCAGCTGGCTCTCCATAAAAGTTCGATGGCACAGTGTGGGAGACTGACATCTGGGATTTGTTTCAACGGAAACAAAATCATTCTCTGTGTTTTTATACTTTTCATGTGGGTTACACATGTCAGTTACAGCTTTCTCATGGCTGCGGCATTTGCTCCAAGTTGGAGGTTTTGATGATGTTCAAAGAGAGACCAGCAGTCAGCATCAACGACAGCCTCTCCTTTCCATTTTGTCTACAGCATTTTCTATCTGCATGCACACTCGAGAGGTTTCCATGGTGCAGTAATTTAACTGACATTTTCTCAGCAGCAGATTATTTTTGTAAATTTGGGCAAAGCTGGAATTGCTCAGATAATTGTGCTGTGTCCCTGGTCATCTTTCAGTCTTTGTTTGTGCTAGGACATAGTTGCCATTTAGTGAGCAATTGTCATCATCAAAGCTGTTAGCTCAGAGCTGCCTTTCATGCTCAGAGGAGTTTCAGGTTTATGTGATTGTACTCCTATATAGGCTTTGTCAATGCTGATCAATTGAATTTTGTTTCATTATGGATACAATCATTATGGATACAAATTTACAATGTAAATTATTCATGGTGTACATCTGGATAGGATTTAAAGAAATGCAGGAACTAACTTGACCCTTGTATGTTATCATAAGAAAAAATAATTTTCAAATGTGTGTTTAGAAGGACTATTTTGTACCTTTGTTTTACATGGTGCTTCCCACATTTGGGTCACCTTTACCACCTATCTCTGCCTCCTAGAAAACTTTCCCCATAATGGGAAAAGGGTGGGACACCAGCTTGTTCCCTCTCTTTCTGGCTTTGTTCAGGAAAATAGCCAATGGCTTTGCTCAGGAGCTCCCAGGAGCAGACTTTTATACAGAAGATGGCTTCGCAACTGGAGAAGTGGAGGGCCAGGCAGCACTTGCTCCAGGCGTCATTTTGCAGGGAAGACTGAGCTTTGTGGTTGGAGAGAGACAGGGCCAGAGCTGGTCTTCTCTCAAACTCCGGGAAGAAGGCAATGGCTGTCTGCCAGCTTCTCCAAAAGCACCTTTCTGCTTGGGACACACACAGGGCTGTGAGGGAAGAAGGCTGCTCTGCTCCAGTGGTGTCAGAGTGGGTGCTCAGTGGCCTCCCTTGGTTACTCCATTGCTCCCTTCACTTCCTTGGATGGGAAGCGGCAGGGGCGAGGCTGTTCAACCCTGCCCACAAGATGGGGATGGAAGGGAATTGAAGGGTGGCTATAGGTGGGACAGATAGAGCAAAAAGTAGGTGCTCATGAGGCGAAAAACTTGACCTTGCTGCGTGAGATTTGCCAGTGTCAGAGGGCTCCTTATATGAATCTTCATTAGAAATGAGCAGAAACCCTGCCATGCTGTTATGACACACTTGGGTTTTAGTTTGCTGTAGTTTATCAAATGCGAGGGTTTGAGAGCACTTCTTCACAAGCAGAACAAAGCAAGCAACTACCAAAGCAAAGCTTTTAAGAAGAAGCCTGAAAGTTTGCACTCTGTGTTTGGGGAGTATGGTTTGTGAGCAGTCACTGGGAGGACTCACACGGCTGGTAGCCACTGTGCTGGGTGGCCCAATGGGAGCTACATTACCCCTCTGCTTACCGCAGCTATCACCTATAGAGTAACAGCTGTAGTGATCCTAGGCTCTGGGTAAGGCTATTTGAGATCTCAGGATTAAAAGCACTGAGTGAAAGCTATATGTCTCATGGTTATTCTTCACAGGGTTCTCAAATCCATTCCCAATGCAGATTTTCAGTTTGTGGTGTTTTGTTGTTTTATTTGTTCATTTGTTTTTTCCACTCTGCTGAAATCCTCTAACATCATGTTGCAGTCATTAATCCTGGTGCAAATGTTCTGTTTCAGCCAGTCTGCCAAACGCTTGTGCATAGTAGTGCAATCTAGATTTTTTTCTTTTAAATCATGCTTTATTGAGGTGGAGTCACTGCAGCAGAGCAGCACACAGTGAAAGATGCAATCTGATTCCCCTGCAGCAGGGCAGGCTGGTTTCTTACTAAGTCATTATTTAACTTTTTTTGTTCAGTTTTGTTTTAAAATGTGTTGTGATGAGGCTCCAATCCCAACCCTTTGCTCCACAGGGTCCAGTCGATTACAGTTTGCCAGGCACAGCCTATATTTCCTCTTTTTCTGTTTCACTTACCTCCTCATATTTATATTCCTTTCTTTCATTTTATTTTGATAAAAAGTCTTCTCTGTCCTTCATGTTTATATCCTTTAAATATTTATCTGCTCTCCTCCTGTCTCCCTTTAGTTATTGCTTAGTACAGTTTATGTTTAGCACTTGGCAGTTACCCAGTGACATAGGAAAAAAGATTTCCTCTGCAGTTAAGTATTCTTTTAGAGTTCAAGCAGCTACGTATATTTTCAGAACTGTGTACAGGGACTGAGATGTAGATGGTGTCATCTTATTAATGTCAACAGCAGTTTTACTACTGAGTGTTTTAGGGCCGTGATTTCACTCAGAGACTCTCTGGACTTAGTCATATCTTCCACAAGGCTCCCTATACGGTAGTGGAGTCCAGGCTGAAAAATAATTTGTGATTGTCTGGACACTGTGTTTCTCTCCTTGCAGGAGAAAACACTCGATCAGGCTTCTTTTTATTCTTGCTTGTGTGGCTAGGGCTTGGTGGTTGCAGAGCTTTAATCAGTGTGTTGGTGACAACACGGGACCAGGCTTTTCCTTACACTCTAATTTAGGCAGTGACCTTGCCTTGACTTCACGCCCTACTTGCTGATGGGACTGTAGGCTTCTTCAGTGACAGACAGCCATCTCGCAGATGCTCATTTATTTTTATGAGGCAAACATATCAACAGAGCTATATTAAGTGTGCCTGTGTAGCGTGTCAGGGCGTGGGCAAAGCAAAGGTTGCTTTTCCTGAGTGTTGATACTAAACACCACAGTTTTCTTGAAACATTTGAGTTCTAAATTCCCATCTTTGTGTGCAAGTAGGTCAGAGGGCTGGGTTACAGGCAACCCGATAAACCTGGTCCTGCATGGTTTACAAATAGAAGCTGTCTCAGGGCTTCCTATTTCCTGTATCAACTGAGTGTCCTTAGGTTTGGATGATAGGCCATTATCCCAGCTTCCTCGGTGTTGCCTTAAATGTGCTAGCTACTTATTTCACAATATTTGGAATTCAGTAACTAACATGCTCATCCAAAACATTTTGTAGAGCAAGTCAGGTTGGATTGGCTCTGTGTTTACCACATCCAAGCAGCCTAATGGAAGAAGTGTTTAGAGTGAGAAGTCAGCCTAGTGCATTCATGGCCAAGGCTGCTGTGTAGCTCGGGGTGAATGTTAACATTTGCCTCGTGCTCTGTGATCCATCCATCCAATCCCTCCCTTCTGAGAAACTCACCTTTCACTGTCCAGCCGTTGCCTTGTGTTACGCGTATCAGAACTAAGCTGGTAAACTGCTCTCCAATTAGGCCAAGCACAAAAACATTACTTCATATTTTTGTATGGTTAGCCTGCACTTGGAAGACACGTGGGTTCTGTCTCAAAAACTCGTGGTGGACTTGATGAACATATTTTTCCTGAAGCACCCATAAATCCTCCTTTTTTGTTTTTCCATCTTCTGAATGTGCAGCTTTATGATTGATAAAGAAGAGATTCCGTGTACTGTTGCTGATAGAGCAGATCCACAGAGCAGGACTGTTGAGTGAAATTTCACTTGAAAAAGCATTGTTAGTAAGCATTTCAGCAGAATGGTCTGGTTTGGTTGTATATCTTTTTAAAAATTATTTTATTGGTGTATGTTATAGTAAGTGTCTAAGAAATAATCGATCAAAAATAAATTTAAACCCTTTAAACAGTACTTTGATGCATCCAAAACAATCTTTTGCATTTTGTTTTGGCAAAACTTGCTGAATTTAGGCTTTTTATTCCAATTCAGAACAAAAGCCACAGCAAAAACGTCTTTGAAAATGTCCACAATTACAAGTTTCAAGCAACTCTACAGAAAACATTTACCATTAGGTCAGTTTATGCGCAAAACTGCCCTAAGTGGCAAATGACAGCATCCCACTACATACATTCTCCACAGAAGAATAACACATCTCCACTCCTTCCAGGAATTCTCACTTAATATAATATAAAAGATTGTCAGTCTTGTCCATAGACATCCCAACTGGACCAAGCAGGCAGTTCAATACTGTTCCATTAGACAAAATAGTAGGGACTTGGGTGGGTTTTAAATCACACTCATGCAGGAGCACTTTGCCCTGAGTTAGTGTCCTAGGGAGCTATCTGGAAGCTCCAGCACCACCTTCATCCCCTCCAACCTCTGCCAGGCTTTGCAAGTGAGCTAATTGTTACTCAAAGAGCCTGAAGGAAAAGAAATTTCACTTTCAGTACAAGTAGCTTTTTAGGTAGATCCTGAGACACTAAACGAAGGGAATTATGTTCTGTACAAGGATGGCATAAGAGGGGATTTCTTTGCATTTCCACTGCAGAGCCAGTGATCACCCGGTACTTTTCAATCATAAAAGCTGTATTTTTGCCTTTGATGATATACTGCAGAACATATTTGTGGTGAATACCAAAGCACAGACAGTTTTCACGCATCCAGAGTAATCTGCAAATGTTAGTCCTGCCCATAAACCCCACAAAACAGGTGTGTTCTTAGAGCAAAGAGCAGGAACAGTTGATTAGACCATTCAGGGCTTCAAGCTTAAAAGACAAGCAGTGAAACTTCCTACCCTGAGAAACCAAGCAGTTCCTGGATGCCTGGATCATCTCCAGCTCAAGCAGGACAAGAGAAAAACAATTTGCTCATTGCTTCTGGTGACTTAGCAACATCACGATAGCACACACAAGGCAAATGCTCATTAATAGCAGAATGCCGCATCTGTAGAAAATATTAGGGACTGCGCTGCCTCTCCTATGCAGCTGCATGCAAGCTAGCCAGCACTGCAGCAGGGCAGTAGCTGCAAGAGAATTAGAGTCTGACAGGAGGTATGAGAGAAGTTTGATAGAGAAATTCATCCTTCTTTGGACTGTATTTGAGAGTAGGACTGAGTACTGTATGTACTTGTGTACCTTTCCCCTGTTGAATTCCTGTAGGTTGGAACTAAATTTAGGTAGCTCTTTTGTGAGGGGTTTGGGAGAAAGGCCAGATGTCTCATAACAGGTTTAAGCAACTTTATTGCAAAACTATATGAAACAGCTACTAGTTTCTCCTTTCAGGTTATCATAATTTCCAGGGCTACTGATGAATGATGTTTACTGGGACCCGTGAATTCTAAGGCTAGCCCTCCTATTCATTTATCATGTTGAAATTATGCGTATTCGTAGACCATGGGTAATTATTGCGTGTCAGTAAGAGTTAGTATTGAAACTGTTTCCTGCAATAGCAATAATAATAATGATTATATATCTGTTCAACTGAAGTAAATATAATAAAAAATAGGAGTATGTTACAGCAGAATTCAAGAAGCAAATGTATTACTTCATGGATCATTTGACAGGATATCATACCCACTAACATAAATAAAGTTAAATAAAACATATGCTTTACATCAGAAAAATAGATGACCCAGGTGCAGCTATGCAGAGGTGTTTTAAGGCTTTCTGTTTTGCACGAGTCTTGGACAGATGTATTTCCAGCTGTAGGTTTTGGCTTTTAGGAGGAAGTTCCATGCTAGCAAATGGCAGTTTTCTCTGCTCTTCGTCAGGCCATTTGTTCAGTTTTCTTGTAATGATGTCAGTTAAAAGTCATTTGTGCGATTGCATGGGGTATGATTCTGACTTTATTAGTGGTGTACATCACCATAGGATTTAGCTTAATGGCTATCATTGCACATCTGCAGCTGACAGACCTTGGGAAGGGAATGGTTTCACCTGGAAGCTGTGTACAAGCACATCTGTGTATATTCAGTTGGTCCAGTTCTGTTTGAAAATACACAGAAACTGAAATTTCACCTCTGCGTAAGGACATGAGGTTTATATGATCATCTGGCTGGTTTGTCGGTCAGTACTTCTCTAATGACAGGGTTTGAACCCACTGGCTAGTTCCAGCCAAAAATCTAAAATACACTTAAGCTCCTGCAGCGTCTGTGGGATTTTTTGGCTGGGGGGAGAGATCCAAGTTGGTGTTCCAGTGGGGAAATGGTGGGATGTTGCAGTTGCCAGAGGCTCCACTGGGCAGGAGGGAGTCCACCAAGCAGCACCCGCAGCCCACCAGACTTCCTTGCTGGGCAAATGTGTCAGGAAGACACTGGGAGAGCTTGGGCTACTGCCTGAGGATCTATTTTCAGCAGAGTTAGTATGTCCTTAAAATCCTGACAACTTCCATATGACTTTTATTTAGTAGCATTAGACTTCATCAATCTGCCCTTTAACTCTTCTTGTTAGAAAATTGAGCAGAAGTACTTCAGAGGGATGTTGCCAGATTTAATTACCTTTTTTAAACATTTAGAGAGAATAATTACTAGAATAACGAATAGGTGATAAATAATGTAAATGGAAGTTCAATATTAAAAGTCCAGGATTAATTTAGAGATATCTGTCATTCCAAATCTCAACATTGAAGTGTCCAAGCTACTTGAAAAAAGCCCAATCAACCAACCAAACAAAAAACCGAACAACAACAACAAAACAAAACAAGCCTTTGATTTCTTTAAAGCCAGATGTGTTGTTTCATGTAAAAGGAGGAAAAAAAAAGGAAGGGTGGGGGAAATAAATGACCTCTTCCAGACCCTGGCCTCCTAAAAATCATTATGCATTCATATTGATTTTCCAGAGTGCCCTTCTGCAAAGGAGTGTCTCCAGCTCTGGGAATCTGTTTTTACCCCTTGCTACAGCAGCACTAGGCTGAGTGGTAAAGCTCTGTTTTTAATGGCTCTTTCACTGTCTCTGTAAGATTCCATATTTGGGGGTGCAGAGGATCTTTCTTCCAGAAAAATGAAATTATCTGCATTTTGAAAGAAATGTGAAAAAAAACCCCAACCATGTGACATTATTGGTAGACTCCTACATTCAGATGTCAACAGGACACTTTTCTCCTTTGTGCATTGTAATAATGCTCACTGATAAGGTACAACATGAAAAGCTGCTCTTTAGATTTGAGTATAATGCTGCGTGAAGCAGAAACACAGTAATGAAAATAGTATTTCCAAGCAGAACCATTGAAGCCAGATTATGATCCTTTTTGGAAAGCCTGTGTTTCTCCATTTCTTGGGTAATTAGTCACCACACAAGTACTTTGTCTTCCAGACGTACAGAGTGTGGATATGAAATTAGAATCTAGCTTTCTGCTTTTGTGTACAACAGCCAGCGTTAAAAACAGATGAAAATAACAGAAATAGAATTGAAAAGGATGCTGCACATAGTTTCATGTATATATTTCATTTTCTATATCATTCATATGATCCAGTGCTACGTGAAGGATTTGAAATGGAGTTGTATGTTCCTGAGCCTGAGTCATATTTTGCTTTTGTTCCACTCAATGCAGCGTGCTGAGCTTTAGGGAAGCGAGGAGGGTAATGGATGAAATTTAAATCTGTCATTTTATTCACTGATTTATTTCTCCTGCTACCAGTATTTGTTGATGGTGATTTAATTAAGTTAACTTAGTTTCTAGCTCCCCCTGTTCTTGCTTTATTAATTAATTAATGTTCCGCTTCTGGCTGAGCAGTGACATTTCTTATCAAAAGGTCATTTTGAAAGATAAGGATTGGCAAATTATTTGTAATCAATAATGCTTTTTGCCAAACAACTCTAAGCAGATTGTGAAACTGATGTTATTTTCTGTGTGCATCTTCCTGCAGGAGCAACTTTCTGTAAATGGCAGTTGCTGGTGTCAGACGCGCAGGGATTTTTCTCTCCCTGGTGGTGTAGGTCAGGGCATTAGGCAGCGCTTTGGGTGGAATTGTCAAAAAGGACAAAATGCCATAAGGACAAGTCAGTGAGGCACCGAACTCATCATCCTTGGTGGATCTTTCTCTACAAAGAACTTTTGAAGAGGAAAGCAGTAAATGGCAAATGGTATTGGTCATGGGAAGACTCATGTAGAGTGTCTATCCAGTGTGGTGTGGGACAAATGAAACCAGGGGGATTTCATCCTAGGCAGGAGGGCAGACCCCCTCCCACTGCCACCCACCATCATTGGTGGCCTCGCCAGCAAAAGGTGCCTGTAGGGTTCCAGGCTGGTCGTGGGGCTGGCCCTAGCCATGCTGAGGACAGAAGTGCCCAGATGGTGACTACCTGTGGTGCTACTGAGCCTCTGGCTGCCCCAGGAGCTGATTTCTGCTGGCAAAAGGCAGGTATTAAAAAGTGTAGCCTCATAATGCAGAAGCTACTGAGGTCAGTTTCTTCACATTTGATTTTCTATCCCAGTGGAGACTAGTAAGCGAGTGCACTCAAAATTTGCATCTTCCTTTTCATTTCACCTTCCCAAGTTAAACAAGCTGGGAGAGAGGCAGTGCAGTGGCAGATGGGGTCCATGGGGCAGAAGACAAGTGCAAACCAACTTTGGCTGCCCCATGTGTCTGTGGCTTTCAGACAGGTTCTTATGCAGGCTAAGGTAAATGTTGAGAAACCCTCAGTCCCAACAGAAGCTTGTCAGAGAAAGTTTTAAGGAACAAAAGGAGAGTTGCTAAATTTGATGGTTTGGAGTTCAGCATCATTTATATTTATCACTAGGAGCAGAAAGTGTATCCTATGTGTTCATATTCGTGCAACAGTTCGTGCAACAATTCATGCAACCTACGCAAACTTCCTCTAGAACAAGTGTTTCTCAAAGAAACATCATGACTAATTTACAGTTTGCAAACAAAAACAATTTCATTTTTATTTGACACTTGAAACCGAAATGTAATCTTCAGAAACTGACACCAATTTGAATTTGATGCGTGTATGAGCTTGTACAAAGCTGTAGGTTAAACCCTCATGCCTTGTAACACCAAACCTATATCCAGAACCAAAACTGCGCTGCAAGTCGTTTTAAAAATTATATTTCTTGAAGTAGAAACATCAACTTTTATTCCAGATTAAGTCTGACGACAGAGAAAAGACCAGCAAAGTATTGCACACAAATTTAGGAGATAGCTTCAGGATAATTTTCTTCTAGTAGAACTAAGAAATACTTTGTGCAGCAGTGAGAGGGTCGTATTATATAAAAATATTTGGAAGCTATTCTTTGACCAAGGAGACCCCAGGAGCAATACTCTGGCTTCACTGAAACCAATGGCTGAATGGTGGTTAAGTTAACAGACCTGTGACTTCAGTTCCGCTATCTAGCCACTAGATTATGTGACAAGTTACTTTCCCCTTAGAGTGAATCAACTATAAATTTGAATCCTTATTACAGAGAACAAGTGAGTGTCTCTTCTATAAGCTCCTCCTGTACAGCTCCTGTAAGCCATGGTTTCACTACTTAAGGTTCTCATTGGTTTAGCTTGGCATCCTGCTGAACTGATATGATGTCACTCCGTGTACATCAAAGGATGTCTTTAGATCATCGTTACTCGACAAACAGCATACACAGCTAGAGATGCACTGACTTGTAGTTTTTAACTGAGACATAAGGACAATAAGTTCAGTGAAATTTAATTTGTATTTCCATATTTAAATCTCAGCCAAAGTTGATGTCTTGAGAGCTTCAGAGGAAAGCAGGATTATGTTTTTATTTTTTTATTCAGAAAATATATAGCTAGTCCATGATTGAGAAGGGTTTCTTTTTTTCTCTCCTTGGAAGATGCGAGGAATGTACTTTCCCCTTTTACCCTTTCCCTTCTGTACTTCATGGTTATTAAAACTAAAACAATTCAAGAAGTAAAAATTCGTGCCTTAAGTAAAATCCTCTCGTTAAGCATTCAGTGTGAAATGAAGTAAGCAGTAACATCCTTCTCTTTGATGTTCAGAGCTAGACAAACAGAAATGCATGAGCTCTACTTATTTGCATGTATCCTCAGCTGCCTCCGCTTCTCTTTCATACCACATTAATACCTGGAAATGCAAACTGCTTTTATTTCAGTGCAGCAGGTGCTTCCTCTGCTGTTACAAGCTGCACTACGCTGGTCTCTTCTGTCTGGTGACACCAGGGTTTATTTCAGGGAGAGCTAATTTGTCCAAGATCATGCAAACAGTCTTCATGGCTTTGTGCTCATTGCTCCAGGTTATGTTCCCTGCCTCTGTCTGATGTATAATTTAAAGATAAATGTCAAACCCCACCTTTCAAACCAAAATCAGTACTGGTAGAAAGAGTCTAGCTGGTGAGCACTATTTCCAATGAGCATCTTACTCATACAGATGAACATATGGTGTAAGCATTAGCTGCCCAAGCCACCTGCACCCCACTCTTTGTGTTCTGTACTGAGGCCCCTGCAAGTGGTCAAAATGATGATGGGGAAACTGAGTTATTTGCACTTTCCTCTGTTCCTTTGGTGTACATACCCTGATTACCAAGGGGTGGGCAGAAGAAGGGGCCATTCTACAGCACTGGGCAGGTAACTATGCTGGGTGGTACTGAACTGGGCTACTGAGTTCCAGTGCTGGTTTGGAAGTTTTTTGATAATACTATCAGAGAAAAGGGATTCACTCAGAAAGGAATCCATAGATATAGGTCCTATTCAGAGACCCAGTTAGTTTGGATTTGAGTGGAGAAATTCATGATGGTGTACGTTCACTGATCCCCAAACTAGACTAAGCAAAGATACACATGTGCTATGTCATCTGCATAGTGGGTAAATATCTTCAGTGTGCAGGCCTCATCATCCCTGGCACTGCAGCAGCTATTCAGACCTCATTCATCTCTCCACATGCTACTGGCAGAGTCCCTCCACTGCCATAATCTAGCAGGCTGAATAAGCAGCCAGAACTAATTCAGATCATGCTTGAGCAAATTCATTATCTGGCTGCCAGGATGTAAGAACTAGAAGGGGGACTCCCTCAGTGGATCAGACTGGGACCACTGAATACTGGAAAAAAATATCTCTGAAGTGCAGGAAGGGCACTTTCCCACTCGTCGTAGCTGGAAGATGACAGAGGAGTCAGACTAAGCCAGACCTTCATGCTGTTTCAACAATATGTCAAAGTGCCATCTCTTCTTAAAATCTTTCCTGATGCATATCAGACCCACATTGCCCCAACCCTCAAAATACAGGCAGGCAGAAGAGCAGGGGAATTCCTATTTCTAGGTGTATCTAGAGTAAGAGAAAATAAGTTTTCTCTCCTGCTATGACAGCATTAATAACAAATCAAAAAGGAGAAGGGGTTTAACCTTGCATGTTTATTAAGTATCACAATGGATGTGCTGCATACAGTACAATAACTAACTCTGACAGTGCCCTCTGGCATGTAAGCTGGTGCAAGCAGGTAGATACTTCTAGGGAGTCTACTTTGGAGGTTAAAATCAGGCATGGCCCAGGCGTATGGAAGTAATAGAGTAAGAAAAGGACAGTGGGAGGAAGCAAGACATTTTGCCTCTCTAGAGAGTATGATTAATGTTCCTTTTGGTGCTAGGACTGCTAAAAAATCTGAGCCTATATAGCTTCTGCCCTCAGAGCATTTTAATCAGGCAATAATATCTGATGCTGGAAGATGGTCAGGGCAGTTCACCAACTCACATGCCAAGTTGTAATCCCGATTACAGGTTCCAATTATCTTTTTTGACAGCCACTGTGAAGGTGGTGATTAGAGCAGCTTTGGAGGAGACAAGGTTCAGAGGGGTTACGGGGCCATGACTCTGGAGAATGAGGTGTCTTCTGTGGTGACATGGCCTTTTCTTTAATGTCATTGTGCCTCCTGTATGCGCGTGGGGAGAATGGTAGTGTGGCACCCTGACAGGTCCACAGCAGTGAGCAGGGCACATGGCAGGTGGCTTAGATAAAGTGCCTGGCCACAGAGATGTGTCTTTACTTATTCAGAGGTTGAAATGATGGGGACAGAAGGGCAAGATGCCATTCTGCCAGCCTATTCTCATGCCTGCATAGTGCAAGTGCAGAGAGGCATTTTGTTAGGCTATCTCACCAAGCTTAATGGGAAATGTCCCACATAGAGTGTTCAGTAATGCCCACCTCTCCAACAAGAATTCCTACCTGGGACTGTCACTGATCTACAGCATGAGAAATGCTCTGCCTTCACATAGGTTAGGCATTTTGTGAGAGCATTATGTGTGATTTTTCCTTGTGAGATAAGATTAAGATTCTGAGATTTGCTTTGTTTTGTTTTTTATCTACAAGGTAGCTTATGTTCAACAAGCTAGTAAAGCTTGTGTCGCTGCTGAACTAGGTAAAGCATCAAATTAGCAAGAATTCCAAGTGTCTTTCCACTCCTGTTTAAGCCTGCAGATCAGCTGTTTTGGACCAATTCCTGTGCACCAATTTTTGAAGTACTGCAACAGAATATGTAGTTTCATTATGGCATGTTCATTACTTGGGTGCTGAGAGTACTCAGCTTCACAGCAGCTCCACAACACATGAAAGGCGATGATAGAATCTCACTTGAGATCTCAGGCTTCCACCTGAAATAGTTGAATAGCAGTCCTTGTAGATGCTTTCAGCTTAAAAGGGTATTGGCATTGTGTAACACAGGAAAAGAAAATTTCGATACTGTCATTATGGAATTAGTAAGATTCTGATTGTCCAAAAAATGAATCTGTAAGATCAAGAGCTGATAATGGGGGAACTTGACTCATCCACAATGTCGGAACATTCTGCTAAATGTTTTTGCTATGAAATCTTTGGTGTCAGTTTTGATTAGTTTGAACTCAGCTCATCCCGTAACTCTGTCTCTTACTGTCTTACTCCCTATTCATCTCAACCACAAAAAGTGTTTTTCTTACTGCTGGCAAAAGGTGATTTATCTCTATACATAAAAATAGTTTTTTTATTATTTTTAATGAGCCTCTTTATCACTTATTGTTTGGATGGTTTATTTGAAGCTTTAAATATTTATAGAAGGAAAAATTTATATAAATCACTTCCAGAGAGTGCTATTCAGTGATATCTCATAGACGCATCAGCACAATACAAGAAGTTAATTTCCACAAGGTTAACCAGATGAGCCTGAGTACATTCTACTTAATCTTAAATGACAAAGAGTTATTAATTTTATGTAGTTTTTATTTTCACATTAACTTTCTCTTCTGCAAAGCATAATCACTTTCCCATTGTTTGTAATGCTGTAGTCCTTTTAGTTAGGGCAGTTCTCTACAGAGGAAGATGCGGTGCCTTCCTGAAGAGCTTACTCTTAGTACACAAAGAAGACTGGCAGAAAGAGGGGGCGCTAGAGAGTGATGTGATTTGTCAAAGGCCAGACCATGAGCCATCAGCAAAGGGAGAAGCAGAATTCAAACCACTTGAACCTCATTCCAGTACCATACCTAGTGACCATTCTGAATCTTAATATGTCGCTGTTCTTATTCTTCTTCTTTTATAGTTCGGGATCGGGTACGATCAAAAATGGAGAGAGATATTTTGGCAGAAGTGAATCATCCTTTCATAGTCAAGCTTCATTATGGTAACTATCATAAAATATAGTTCATGTTTGTTCTTAAATTGGTTGGGGAATTGTAACTAGATGTGTTATAATTTCATACAGATACCCCCTGCCTACTTATGACTGTCTCTAAGAAAGTCATAGAGGCTACCTGTGTGAAATTCTTCATTTTTGCTGAAGAATTTCAGTATAAGTAAGTTTTAGCCATTCCTCTATTAAAATACATTTGTCATAATGTGATAGGTAGATACCATTTTCCCTGTAGTGTAAGCTTGATTGCTTAGTTCTATACAGAAATTAAATTTTCTGCTCTCAAACTGCTGAAATGACAGGGAAGCTAAAATGGCATGCATGATAACGCTGCTAGTCCACACGGTTCATATTTTGGAGACCTTTATCATGATTCAAGCTTTCAACCTCTCCATCCTTTTCTAATGCAGCATTTCAAACAGAGGGAAAATTGTATCTAATACTAGATTTCCTGCGGGGAGGGGACCTTTTCACAAGACTCTCCAAAGAGGTAAGCCGATAGATTTTTAACTTAGAAATGAAAGACTGTCCTGGATTTTCAGAACTTTAGTTAAGTTGATGTGAATATTCCTGCAATATATATGTAATAGAATGGTATCATCTTGCATCTTTAAGAAGGTTCTTAATAATTGTATTTGAATTATGCCATAGGTAATGCAGCAGATAGCATTGAAGCATCACTGTTGCAGAAAACTGCACCACTAATAAGCCATCCCCATGGCAAAATAGCTCCAGACTCATTGCTTGCAAAATATATCTTGCATGTGATGAGAAGCCGTCTGGGAAATCAATCCCCAATACATTTTGCCCTGGAGATAGGGACAAAACCACTGGAAAAACACAACTGCCAGCAGAAAGGAGAGAGGGCTGTAGGCCAGGGCTGACCTCTCTAGCAAGGATGCTAACAGCAAAGTGTCAGCCAGGGAGCAGCAGAGGAGCCGTCTCCTGCAGCAGCTGCTGGGAGCAGGTTAGATGCCATGCAGCATGCTGGCCTGGGCTTGGAAGCTGACTGTCACAGCCCTCACCTGCTCTTCTCCTGCCTGCCTGGGGACAGTTGCTGCTTCCATCATCTCCCTCTGCTCCTATCGTTTCCCTGTCCTCTGCAGCTCCTGCCTCTGGAGGTGCTGCTGCTGGAGAAAAAGGCAGCAAGAAAACAGTCCAAACTTGAGTCTTGCTAATGCCTTAAGAAAGCGGCAGTGGTAGGGCTTCTAGCTTCATTTAGCACTTGCCTTTGTCTGCAAATGCCTCTGTCTGCATTGCTTGAAGCAGCACATCCTCCTGCACTTAGCCTCAGAGAGGACCCTGCAGGCAATACAGAAGGCTCCAGGGAGGATGCCTGCCACCCTGGGGCTTTGTTGTGCCCCAGCGTTCTCTGTCTCTAACATGATGCCCCCAGCCCTTGGTCTCTTTCTAGGGTGTGGAGGCAGTGGTGCCACACAATCTTTGCTGATAAGGTAGGGACCTTTCAAATGCCATCTCAAGGGGCACCTATGCTAAGCTGTCCTTGGTTTGCGGAGTTACTGGTGGACTAAAAAAGCTGTGAAACAGTGCTTTTATTCAAAAGTCCCCTGACTTTTTTTTCCCACATCTTATTCCTAGTTTGGTGACGTGCTGCAGGCTGCTGTGTGCACCACAGCTTGGGGAGGATCCCAAGTATTCACTTTCAAGGCTTGTTGCTAATGCAAGCAGACATTAGCAACAGGTTTATTACACTGCCAAGTAATGATACTCAGTACAAGGTAGCAGTTGTATTTTAACAGGAGGAAAAAGATTAAAGAACTTGAAAATATCCGTGTGCTATTTTGTCATGAAATCAGGCTTTGTTAATGAGGCAACGTGCTGTCTTAGCAAGGGCCTTTCCTGTTTCATGGAAGAAGAGGGAAGTGACTCTTACCTACAGCGGGCAGTTACCCATTCTGCACATTCGGCAATCTTGAAAGAAAACAGCTGAGATTTTGTACTCCTTTAAAATTTCACATTTTTCCCAAAGCTTTTCTAGTGCAATGCACCAAGTTCTCTGCTTTATACTATGACGAATGAGTCCTCTTAACTTTACAGTCCTTTTATATCTTTTTTCAGTGATTGCAGCTCATGTTGTGCACCTATACTTTGCAGCTGTTTAGTGTAAAAGTATCGCAACGGAAAAAAATATGGGAAAACTTGTTCTGCTTGAAATTTGTTACTTATGTTATTGACTTCAGTGGACATTCAATCAGATCCCATATACTACAGCACTGTCTCTCTCCTGCTTTTTTTTTTCTGAGATACCTGACTTTACCTAGATGCATCTGTATAGATTAGATTTCCCCTGATTCTGTTGATTTCACTTCTTGCCTACATTTATTTGGAACTTTATGAATAATTCAAATTTTTTTTTGTAATTAATGCAATTTTTATGTTCAGACCAATTAAATTTTTAGTCAGAGGTTTTCTTGTGTATCCTTTCACTTTCTAGCCTTTGGGGTGATAGATGTAATTAAGTAATGTGACGTCTGTTCTCTGAATACTCTCTTTTTGCTCTCAGCCCTCTGCAGCTTCTCAGAGCATTCAAGACCAGATACTTAATCTTAAAAACAAGCTCAGCAACTTCTACTGTAGAAATTTAAATTTACATGACATGTAAATTTGTATTGAGCTGACTCATTTTACTTCTGTCATACACAGTATTCACACTTGTGTATCCAATATACCAGCTTCTCTTTCTTCATTATTATCATTGTACGTATTGAAATTTAATTAAAGAGAACATCTGGGATATAATGAAAATTGAACCGAAGGGGTTTTTTGCCATCTGAGTTTTTCTGAGCTTGGTGTTTTCTCAATTACAGAAGTTTCTTACCACCTAAAACAGAGCTTTCAGTGTTAGGAGTATCCATATCTGCTATAGAAAGGAAAGTTGTCCTCAGTTTAGACCTCATCAGGTCCTGAATGTGCAGCAGTGCAGCACTGCTTAGGTCATCTGCACTGAGATTCCTTGAACTCTCAATGCATGGGTTTTTAAATCCGTCTCTGAGTCTCTTCATGCTTAGATTTGGAAGCATTTCACTTCCCGAAGAGGTTACACTGTGTTATTTTGTGAGAATTTGGTAGCCAAATGCCAAGATTTTAGCAAATTAAGAGATATGAAAGAAATGAGAGCTGCAATGAATGTATTGAATTTTGCCATTAATTTCCAAAGGCTGTGGAGTTAGAACCATGTTCATATTATTACAACATGATGTCATGTAAACAGATCAAACAGATGAATGAGCGCAGCATGTTTTAAGGAACAGAAGTACTCGACAGATTACGTTTTGTTTCATAAGGAGAATCTGGTAAGAATTGTTAATGTGAGCTCAGACAAATTGTGAAAAATTGAACCTGATATGATGGTCCTTCCTGCATTCCTGAGTTAGATAATTCCTTCTCCCTGTTGTTTAATGCAAGCCAGCCCACCACAGTCCAGTAAATAGATGTGTTCTCTTCTTTCTCTCTAGGTGATGTTTACAGAAGAGGATGTCAAGTTCTACTTAGCTGAGCTGGCCTTGGCATTAGACCATCTCCATGGTCTTGGTATTATTTACAGGGATCTAAAACCAGAAAAGTAAGTTAATAAGAAAGAGTGAACCAAAACATACATATGTGAGCTTTTAGATCTTTTCGGCTCCTTGTCACGCAAGTAAGTCAGAAGGTGCCAGAGGCCATGCCTTCCTTCTTACATGTAAGACTCTACTTGAAGACCCTCACCATGAGCAGTAGGTTTTTCCTATCATATCATTTTATCATGAGGCAAAATATTTTGACTGTGCTCCAGTATGACTGGACCTCTGTGTGCCACTGTTCTCCGTTTGCAGCATTTAATCTGGCCTTCCCCTTGCTTTGGTATAATGCACTCAAAGCAACTGCGCTTCCAGCTCATACAAAGTGTCTCCTGGCACCATTCAGTTTTATCGTAGCCATTGCTAAATGAGCATCTCTGAAAACTAGTGTGCATATTAGCTCATGAGGCACGTGATAATTGGGATTTTAAAACCACTTCATTATTAATATTAATGATCCAAAATGTTTTCCCAATAATTCTTCTCCCTTATATTTGCAGCTGTTTTCTACTCCTAATGTCCTGTTATAGAGCATTTTTCTTTCTCTGATTTATTTGCAGTACATCAGTAGACTAAATGACACTCTCAGTGCTATCATTGGGAGTGATGTGATACTGTTTTTTGTTTCATGCTGCTTGCCTGGTTCTTTGCCTGCATCTTCTGCGTCAGCTCAAGTAAAACAGGTTACAGCATTTCAAAGTTAGCAGCCTTTTTAATGTAATGGTTGCTGTCATTTAAAAAAGATGACCACTGAGGGCAGTCTGTTTTGCTGTTGCTTACACTTCCAAAGTTTAACAGCAGAGCAGCCTTTTCCTTCTGTGACATGAAATTCAAAAATATGCAGCTCTTTCTTTGAAATGGAGTGCTATTGCTTTCATGTTCATGCATAAAGTGAGAGATCAAAAATGATGGAAGGTGGACTTTGTAGGTGAGAATTTGAAGGGGAGGAGATTTATCTGCAGTACAGTACTATCTGATTTAAACTTTAAATCCAATTGTATGTTTTTGTTACAAAAATCATAGTAGTAGTACTATATGAATTCATATAGATGTATGTAGTGAGAGTCCTTTGGGCTCGAGACCCTTTCTCAGGTAACTGAAATTCCCAGTCTTGTTTATGCAACCAAAACTGAAAAAGACAGTCTTTGGCAAATACAGGAAGTCATCCTGCAAATTAAACAACTGGAGGGAGAAAGGTGCCAGTTTGCAACTAGTGTGAAAGGTAGGTAAGGAGCAGTCACACTATAGCTGCCGCTGCCACATGCTGCTTCATTGTCTACCAGCAGCTCTTCAGTTTCAACTTCATTCTGAATTGCTATTTTATTCGTTCAGCATCAGCGAACGTGTACATGATAGAATAACTCCAGTTACTGGTTCTGAGCTTCAAACTTTGTTTCTAGTGAGCATTAGTATGAATCGCGCAATACTTTTCTTTCTGGTGTTAGATGAAGCTGTTTTTCAAGCTAACACATGATATATAAAGCTGCTATTAGAAGGTATCCAAATAAGAGCCTGTATATTCAACTATAAGTCACAGTGCTGTTTCATTTATAGGCACATGCCATAATTTTTTGCTCTAGGAGAAGTTAGAAACCAAGGAGAAAAGTGCATGTCAAAACTCTTCACTGTGTTTTAGATACTGAGAACCTGATTTTTAGCGTTCTTAGAATTGTCACTTTCTGTTTCAAAGCACATCTTTCACTGACTACAGTTGCAAGTGAGAGCACTTAAAATTGCTTCAGACCAAACTGCAGTGCCTCAAATCAGGGATCAGTGAATTGAGAAATTAGAGCTCACCCAAGAAAGGAAGGTGACATTGATTTGCCATTGTTACACAGAAGCATGTTGAAAAGGAACGTACTCTAGGTTTAGAGTTGAAAAGGAACAAATGGAATCCAGCTCTCTGGGCATTTGTGTCTAAGCTGAGACCAGCCAACTGTCCCCCTCACTGTGCTACTTTGCTAAAATCCATGGGTATTACCTGTTCTTTCTCTGGAAGAAAACAATAACTATCGTCATGTAACTAAATTACATTTATACAGTGAGATCACTATGTAAAGTTAAGGTGGCAGCCCTTATTCTTATGTTTCCTAACTTTTGAATATATGGCTCATGGTCTTTGATGTACAGGTAAATAGATACCAGTGATGTGGTTGGATCTGGATACAATTGTCATAGTATAAAATCAGTTTACATGAATATAACAGTTGTACAGGAAAGGGAGTGACCCAGACTGGTATAGCTGAAGTTTGTACCTGGGGATAAATCAAGTAATCTATGTGACTGGAAACCATATCTTTCAAAAATAGCTTTATAAATGCAAAGTCTGTGTGTAGTCATACTTAGGACAGCAGGTCAGTAAAAGCAGTTTGAAGATTTGTGGGATGATCCTGAGGCTAAAATGTTGTTATTGTTTTGAAACAAAGAACTGGTTGACAATGACAGTATCCTGTAAAAACCTTAAACTGAACAAATAAAATGGAAAAATCTCATAGAGGATATCACTCAATGGGATTACATTTAAGCTTTAAAAGTAGTCTACAACTTATGGTTTTTATGATCTCAAAATTTGGTTTAGAGGAAAGATTCTTCTCAAGCCTGAATCACATCAACAACTTCTATTTTTTACCTTCTGCAAAATAATACTAGTTTATTTTAGATTAGTCGATCCTGCAAATCATAGCTAAAGTAATTGTCACAATAGAACTTCTGCTACAGGCAGTGTGGGATAAAAAGGAATTGTAAAACAATAAAGATAAACAGAGAAGACAGAAAGTGTGATCGGATAATGTTTGTTTCTACAGTCAAAGGAAAACTATTTGTCTGTTGTAATTTGGATGCTTAGAAGCAGGTACGTTGCTCTTTGCTTCTTACTGTCACTCTAAGTTAATTCAGTGCAACAGTTATCTTTCTTCTCACTGCCTGCATATTATTTTCTTTTACATGAAATGTAATTTTCAGTTCATAATTGTAGCATTATATGTGTTGGCAGATGGCAAACGTGGAAACACCCAGCTGTCCAAAGGGTGCTGCCAGGGGCCAAGGGGGAGACTGCAGGCAGCTCAGGGCACTGTGTGAGGGTGATTAGGGAACATGAGACAGAGGAGGGATATATGTATATAGGGGGTGTAGGATAAACACCCTTAGGAAACCAGGACCCATTTATGTTGCTGCTCATGCAAACACTGAGTGTGAGAAAGTCTGTTGTATGCTGCTGGCTGACGTAACCTAAGACAGTATTATCCATCTGATAGCTGTGCTAGTATTGCTCCATACCTTTAGGGAGGGTAAGGTATGAACCCTCTGATGACAGTAAAGGTATGAAAAAACATGTATTGTATACGTAGAAAAGCAGCATGGATTTTCAGTAGGAAATCTGTATCTTAAGGTCATTTCCAACCCTAACTATTCTATGATTCTGTGAAATATAAAAATGATGTTTCTGCATAAAACCCCACAACCGTTGAATTGCATTGTTATTCATAGGGGCTTTCCAGGTGTGGGGCAAAATGTTGGATTATTTCTGTGAGCTGTACTCTCCGTTGCTGTTTTTCCAGAGCCATGTCTGTGGAGTTCATACGTTCAAGCTCACCTCCACCCTGGCAGGTTTTCTGTTCTGCTCTTTTCTGGAGCACAAGCCTCTTGCTTACGGATTGCAGTCACAGTAATAAATTTAAACATGCCTGTTATAGGCTAGTACTTCAAGAACTCTGGAGAGAAAGAAAAGAAGTAAAGACGCTTTTATCAAAAAGAAATAGCTTTAATTATCGAACACGTAGTAGTGACTCAGCTGCTGGCCTTTGTTTGATGAATTGCGCAATAACCGCATGTTCTAAACACACAAGTGAATGACAGAAGATCATCTCTTTTCAGTTATGTTTCAGTACAGAGACAACCTTTCACAAAAGTATAGCCCAATGTGTTTATTTCACTTCTGTCATCTTTTTTTCTTGAATAATTGGATTAAAGTGACTCTCTAAGAGAAGGGGAATATAAAAATAGCTGACACCTCGCTAGACCATTTTGAAAAGAGAAATACACTAAATCTAACTAGAACTGAAGAAACACCACCCTCATTACTGTTGGTATTTATAAGCAGAAAAATTACCAAAAAAAAATCGTAATTTTTCAGTGTTCGCTCTTGTTTCAATAAAAACTGGCAATGTTTTTGTGAACTACAGTAATTTTTCTCAGAGAAATGTTGGAGTGTCTTTGTGAGAATAAAATACATTGGCGGGTAGTAAATGTGAGAACTCTTGAACTTAGCTTCCAGGCTGAGTTTTCATTTATGCTTCCAGGCAGAGTAAGTTAGCAGGAGCTGAGATCCATGCAGTTAGGCTGTGACTAGTCATTGTGCTCTGTGATCACTTTTATTACTTCAGCATGAACCTAACTACCTGTGCAGTTAATTTTAGTTCCAGTGAGTCCAAGCAATTATTTGTGTGCTTACCTGTATTATTATGAGAAGAACAGAAAACCTGCAGCTCCTTCTCCTGCTGGAAGCAGATATTCTGCAGCTGTGTGCTTTGAACACTATGTTCATTCTGAGCTCAGCTTGCATGCCCGCCCTGAGCATGCTATGGATTAAGGAGGAGTCTCCCCATGCAACTGCTGCAGGCCACACATGCTTCAGACATGAGACTAGATAGACCTTTGAGGATCATTTTTCTGTTGGGAGGCATATAATCCACTGAGGGTTTGTTTACACATGTATTTGAGTCTTGCGTATTTCCTTATCTGTTTTAAGCGTGTTCTATTCATGTTTGTTAACTGCACTCTGTGCTTGCCTAATGAATGAATTTTTTTGCTTTACAGCATTCTTCTCGATGAAGAGGGCCACATTAAGATAACAGGTATGTGATGATAAACTTCATGTCTATAAGCTGATTTTTTTTTCTGCAGTATGTTCCATGCATCTTAGTCTTTGCTTGGAAAGAGTTTCCTCACAAGAATTCAGAAGCCAGAAGAGTTTGAGTGTTGGACTTCTCTGGCAATTTGTCAAGCACTCATGCTGCATAGCACATGGAGAATATAGTGTTTTCTTGGTAAGATTGTACTCTTGAAGCATGCAGGCTTGGCTGCTTACCACTGTGGATGGAAGGATACTTCAATATGTCTGCTTACTCCAGATTAAATTATCTGAATTATAGCTGTGCAGGGGACACCTGGAAAGGCATCCCTTTGCCACCCTGGCCATCCTTTTCACTGGTGTCCACCTGGGATTATTATTTCTAATGCTTTGGTTATCTAAGCAAAATCCGTACCAGGATTACCTTCACCAAATCTGAACTGTGTATCTCTGCTTATTTAAACTCTCCTTTCTGCTTTGGGCCAGAATCTCCTTCTGAGCAGAGAAAATGATAAACCTATTTTCGGGACATATTAAAATGCCACCCAGGCACTCCGTATCAGCCCAGCTTCAACACACACACACGTCTGTGGCCTTTCTGCACACAGAGAGTGCTTAGTTGGCTACTTGGTGTGATTTGTTTGAGCAGTTTAAGTGAGCAAAAGCTTTAATAATCATTCGTATAGACCTAACAAGTCTTTTTTCTTTCAATTTATTTAGATTTTGGTCTGAGTAAAGAAGCCATCGACCATGACAAGAGAGCGTACTCATTCTGTGGAACAATAGAGTACATGGCCCCGGAGGTGGTCAACCGACGAGGACACACACAGAGTGCTGACTGGTGGTCTTTCGGCGTACTCATGGTAGTGGAAAAGTTGTGTTTATTTGTTGGAGAGGTGGCTGTAGGAGTGATCAGATACCTCAGATAAAAAGTTCTGCTTTCAGCAATTAAGGGTTGATAGAAAAGTAGATGTGTAATGATTGCCTGGTCATTTTCGTTGCACCAGCAATAGCTAACCAGCTGCTCCTGGCAGTAAATGAGGTAGCATTTGGCTCCAGATTCTCTCTCTTCCTTCTTACAGTCCTTTGCTGTCTCAGTTGATTGCCGTGAGCCATAAATATGTCTACTGCACAGAAACAGGGTAGGGCAAGCTCAGAAGAACACAAGCATTTCAGAAGAAACACCCACTGAGTTGCCAACCTGGTTCCTATTAGGAAACAATTTCCCAAGCAGCAATTTTCAGGTTTTAGAGAATTTTCAGATGTTAGAGAAACTCAGAAATTTACTCTTTTCTTCTACAAAATATAAATTTAAAGGGCCATATTTTAGGCAGCACTCCAAATGTTTCACAGGACCTCAGTGGTTCCTTTGCCATTCATCTGTCTTCTTCACATCAGCATTGATGACTCTTGCTCCACTAACAAGAGTTAGGTAATTTTTGAACTAGTAGTGGGTCTCCTGTGATCTCATTAGTTGGTGGGAAACTGTGACTAACAAACCTCTCTTTTCTCCTGGTGAGAAAAGAAAACAAATACGTACAAGCACCATGTCATCTTCCTTTCTTCTTCTGTACTATTTTGCTATGTCTTGATTATGACTAGTTTGGAACGTTTGCTTTTGTCCTTAGTGCATGCTGAAGCTGGTTTTAAAATTATGTAGAAACAAACACAATTGTATCGACTGGTACAGAGGAATAGCTAGGAATCCATCTTTTTCTTACATGTCTTTACATTGGATTAACTATACAAAAGTTGCATTTTTTCCCCACTTTTGGGACCCACGTAAAATGTTGTGCTGGTGATTTTATGTGGTTTATCAAGACAAGGCAGGTTTCATTTTCTACCTTCCTGCAACTTACTCATTGCATTGGAGATTTTGGATAGGAAATATTCTATAAAAGCTTTGCATCAAGAGATCTGCATGAATAAGCAATTGACTTAAATTGTCAGAAAGTTGTATACATGACTAATACCTTTTCAGCCGTGCTGCAAGAGTCTTGATGCCCACACTACCATCTCTGAAGCCCACATAAACTAGTCTGCACAATATAAAATGCATATATATAACATAATATAACAGGTCTCTTGCAAGACCTCCCAGAGCAGTGGTTCTGTAGTTCATTATATCAGGTGATTTACCAGGCCACAGATCTCATGGAAGTTGAGTCTGTTTCAGTTTGGGAAGAAAACACCGTACACTTTTGAGAGCCATGTGAGCAGAGTGGAATATAATTAAAGAAAAAGGGAGTGTGATGACTCAGTAGGTAGTCCCAAATAAAAAGAAATGTGTTTATACTTGTCAGCAATGTAGTGAATGTGTAAGTAGTGCCTTTCTTGCTGAATACTGGTACAGAACGGAAGTCAAGGTTGGAGGGAAGCACAGCCTTCAGCTAATAGAAAGTGACCCTCCAGAATACCCAGGAAGCAAAATCATTGTGAGGCAAGGAGCAAACAGATGGTTTATACAGATGGGGAGGGGAGGGTGAAAACTGAGTCTCCCAGCAGAACTATATGGTCTGCTTTAATAACCAAAAATACTACAGTGTTTCTTCACACCTAGGTTCAGCTCCTCTTCAACCTGCTGTGACACATACAACTTGCTGTTAACACCCTTGCACATAAATACAGAGTTCTTTGCATGTTTAGGTTTAGCAAGATATTTTATTTTTTGCAAAAATAAGCAGGAAAAGAGGTTGTTGTGCATTAAAGTGGTATCTTTAACTGATGAGATTAACTATTTTAATTTTTGTTTCAGTCTTGTTCTTTCATTTTAACCTACAACAGATTTAATCAGGACTGCAATTGAGAAACCAATGCTTTCTTTCAGCTGCTCCTTAGTTGAGTTCCTTGAAGTAAAAAGCTCTGATACATTTAACTCATGCAGCTGCCTTTCACTTTACATGTTGATGTTAAGTGCATTTCTTCTGAATCTGAATTAATCTCAACATTAGACCTGTGTAATTGTAGACATGTGGTAACAAAGTGCTAGCCATTAAAGCAGCACAGCAAATACTCCCTGCAGCCTCCAGAACCGTCATTTCCCCTGCTCCCTCTTGCAACATAAATTTCTGTTTTCATTCCTTCTTTCCCTTTTGGACACTGTATCTGAATTTCTTACCTCCGGGTTTCTTGGCCTCTTGCAGCCACAGTGCATCTACACGTCTTTCTGTGATATCGTGGTGGGTGGGAGCTACAGTCATCTTTTCACATGTAGTCACTGAGCAAACAGTGGCTTATATCTGTATCATCTGTATCAGCAGCAGCCAGCCCATGTGCCAAAATAAACAAGCTGTAGTAGTCATTGTTAGTGCTGTTAAATTAGATTTATTATGACAAAGTAGCATGAGCAAGTGTAAGTGAACATTGGGTACTTACCGTGAATGAAAATTCTTAATAAATCATGAGGAGAGGTTGATGCAATATGTACCACTTCTGCTGCTGCCCTGGGAAGCAATGTTCTCTGCTCCTCATCCCCAGTATATCTGAACACTTACAACTAAGTGTAATTAACCTTAGGACTGAAGTTGTAGTAGGTCAGAATTGCTTTGAAAATGGTGCTTGAGCTCTAGTGTCATTTAGGCAGTTTCTAAAATTCTCCCCCATTACTTTTCTCTCTAGAAGGTGAGCTGATTTCCTCCAGCTCTGCCAGGCAGCAATTCTTTGACTCTCCTAGACCAAGCAGGAGTTAACACATTTGTATTTTCCAAATTTTGTTTATACTCGTTAGCCATACACACTTTTAAAACTGGTTTGCTTTCTTTTTTTCTTGTTTCTACTATGTGCTTTATTGCCTTAAGGTAATTTGTTACTAATGCAGATTAATTCTTCAATTAGTTTTAGTCAGTTATCTGGCTTCTAAACTTCTGCCTTCATCCCCAAAATAGCATAACAGTTTCAGAGTTACAGGGGGGTTTTTATGTTTTCTTGTATTTTTCTTATGGTATGGCTATATTTAATCTGGGAAAAGGGAAGAGTCAGGCTGTGGGGTCATCTGACATAGCTTTTGATAACGAAAGGATCCTTATTTTGCACAAACGTGCTTCCTGAGAGTAGTGAAGCTACTTACGTGATAATGTACAAAAACTACGTAAGGGTTGCACAGTCTGTCCTGCCTTAATAGGTATTTAATTATAGCAATGAATATTAATTAGTAGGTGCTTATTATAGTAGAAGAGGACCAAAGCCAGAGACATGGACATAAAGTAGCAGTTCTTACCCTCAATGGACATTGTCCTCCTTTGTGCCCAGGCTGAATTATGTTCTTGGTGTCTTTGTATCTGGTGAAGGATAACCTTCATCATCACTTAGGGAAAATAGCTGCCACTCATACCAACATGAAATACTGCAGCAAGAGCTGCATGACAGACCTGGTATTGAATCCATATTATGCAAGTTTCTTTGGCTGGGTGTTTTTTGTTTGTTCAGTGGTGGGGGGTTGTTTGGGTTTTTTCTCTTTGCTTGTTTTGGTTGGTTTGGTTTTGCTGTTACAAATGTGAAATCCCTGTCAAATTTACTGAAAGCACTAATCTGTTTCAAAGGAACCATAACTGATTGATGTTTTCATTTCTGAGTTAGGCAAATAATTGATGATGATTGCTGAGTTTTATTTTGAGATTTGGGTTCAATTAAACATGACACTTGCAAAATCCATCACATACAGCCAAGGGGACCAAAGCGGGAGATTAGAAAACACACTCAGATGCTTTGAGAATTTAGAGTTTATGCATGTTTCTCCTGCAAAGTACATTACTACCATCTCTAAGTGGTGCAAATATTCCATCAAAAAAAGTGATACAACTCAAGCTAAGAAGATGGGGAGTGGCATGTTAAACCCATTTGCCTTGCACCATAGTCCATGCCGAACACCTAAGAATAGCCATACTCATTCAGGTTAAGGGTCCCTCCAGCCAAAATGTCTCATCTCCAGCACTGGCCATAAAACAGGTGCTGGAGGAAACAGCATGTCTGACACTTCTTCCCGTACATACCAAAACTTGATCCCAAGTGTCAGTGTAAGCAGATTGTAACAGCACTTCTGAATAAAAGAGTCGTGTTGGTCCTTCATGTTCTGCACAATCCAGACTCCCTGTGTCATTCTTTTTCTGAAGTACAGCTATTTGGACCATTTCTTTTCCTCAAGTGTTTGGTTGTGTTGGAAATAGAAGGTGGGTGTGGTGTCTATCAGCTATGCAGATCTCCTCAATGCTCATTTGATTTACGATTTTGTTGTTACTCCACAGTTTGAGATGCTGACAGGATCATTACCCTTCCAGGGAAAAGACAGAAAGGAGACGATGGCACTCATTCTCAAGTGAGTACCAAAACTGCTTTCATTCCTCTGAGTTAACTATACTCTCTAGGCAGCCAATCAGTCCTTAGTATGTGAAGGGTAGAGAATAATAATGTGCATAATGCATTTTTCAAAGCTGCATAAAGCATGAATTTGGCACGGTGCACACAGCTGATGCCTGCATGTGGCTCTAAAATTGCCTTCAGAGCAAATAGTAGGAAGTGAATTACCGAGAAGCTCTTACAAAAGAATTGTATCTTACCTTCTGTAACAACGTCATTATCCACAAGTGGGAACAGTCAGATTTCTGCAGGACATCTTATGTTTTTTTGTTGCCAAATTTCACATCTTTTCCTTTGCAAATTTCACATTCATTTACTGTTAAGTGCAGACATAAGTATTTAAAGCTTAGTTTTGCTCAGTGTTACATTTTTTTCTCTGTAGCAGTAAATCACCAAGGGAAAACTTTTATTCTCTTTCACCAATGTGTGGTTTAATATAATTATTTTCATGAAGTTTTCTTTATTTAAATGCCTCTTGATTCCCAAATTTATTCCAGCAAGCTAAAAAAGTGAAGAAAAAAAAATCTATAGGAAAATGACCTACTTAGGTTGCAAAAGGTATTGTGAGATTCATTAGATCTTCCTCTGATGAAGCCAGTATTAAAACTGTCTTTAGCTTCAATGGAGCAAGGTCAGGTCCTTACTCTGTATTGCATTATGCTTAGGTAGCCTTTGGTCACCAGATTCATGTGTCTGCCCATCTGACTGCTATAATTCCACTTTTTAAACCACAGTGAGATGGAGAAAATCTTTGAAAAATCTATTTTCTTTTCAAGTGTTGTGTTCTTTCAGAGCCAAGCTGGGAATGCCACAGTTCTTGAGCATAGAAGCCCAGAGCCTGCTGCGAGCCCTCTTCAAAAGGAACCCCTCCAACAGATTAGGTACGTGCGTGCATTAGATTGGGACGTTGGTTACATGTGCTCTGCCTTGTCAGGAGGTGGTTGTTGCTCTTGGTGCATCTTCCCTGATAGTTATTTTCTTCATTATGCACCATTTTGCATTCCTTCCCAGAGCACAGTGAACCTCGAGCTTAGTAAAGAAATTCACAAAGAGCACAGGCAAACCATTGGAATCTAAAACATTGTATTAGCTTGTATTCTGCTTTTTTTGGTGAAGAGGGAGAGTGAACCACCAGCATTTATGAAGGTTTAAGATAACTGCTGCGAATGATAATATAAAGAACTGAGAAACAGGTATCTTTTAAAACCTGTATAATTTAGCTGCAAATCTGAGGTGGGGAACAAAAGGCAGTCTCTCCCGTTCTCAAATATGCTTTGATCCTGTCTCGTTCTGTTTACTGAGAACATTTGCATAGGCTTTCTGCTTTACTATGCTAAATGTATTATCTTCTTTCTTACTAATGTGCTTTCACCCTTTTTTAATAAGCCTATTCAAATTGTGATGATCTAGAAGTATGTATTGGATCATGTATTTTATGCCATCCATACCTTTGTTTGGGAGTTTTATTAAGAAATCAATTGTATTTGGTGAGGTCATGGACAATATCAGGTGCATGATTTTCATTGCAAATTTGTTCTTCAGTTTTTACATAGAAAAATAAATACAGTCATATCAAGTGAATCATATGAAGGTGATAGCACTGTATTATTTTTCATTTAAAAATCATATCTACTTCTGTGAAAAATTCTTTTTTCCCCATGTGCCTCATATTCTGCATTTTGGATGAACAAGGAAAGCATTTGCTTCTGAAGGAAAGGGATAAACTTTTCCTAAATATCTCTGTATGATTTTTTGTGACCTTAGGAGCAGGAATTGACTTCAGGAGCAGGAGTTTAAACCTTCAGCTCTGTAATCTGTAGCACTAGAATAAAGCTGATGGGTCATATTTAAATATATGGATTACTGTCATTGCCATCTGTGGGAGTTTTGTCAGCTAATAAATGACTTGCCTTTTAGAGAATGACATAGGCTGGTTAAATATTGAGACTTGTGAAGAGCAATTTGCTGTTCTATTTTGCAACTGTTTACTCTTGTAAGATTATTTCAGATTGGAGACGTAAAGTTAGAAGCAAAAAGCTGAATTGGGAAATGGCTTATTCTGAGATGTGGAAAGAGCAAGAGATGCAAGAGAGGTTTCTCCTGTTCCTTGTTGCAGTACCCATGCTCACTTCTCAGGTACTGAAGGTTGGTGCTGCTGAAGGTCTGCTGCCTGATGCTTTTGATCCTCTGTGTATCAGTCACAGCATTAACAGCCAGACAGGCAGCATAGTGCGAGACGCTTGACAGCCCACTTCCATCACCATCTGTATGAGCAATGGGTTCTGCAGCTTCTGACAGGCACACCTGTGTGTGCACACACATGTGAAGGATGGGCACTGCTCTGTGCCCTTGAGCTTCTGCCCTTGCTTCAGGTGGGGCAGCATGTGGGCTACTCCAGTCCTCTGCTCTATACTGAGCATCGTTTTAGTGAATGGATGATGTTCTAGGAGAATGGCTGTTTCCCGCCTGGCTGCAGCAATTCAGCTGGAGCCCCTGACTTACACAGGGGTCAGACTCAGTGGCTGAGCTGTTTTCCAGGAGAGCCTGGCTCCTGAGCACGAGGACAGTATGGAGCAGGCTGCTTCTTGCTGTGATTGCTGGGGACAGCAGGAGCTGACAGCCCTTGCTCCAAACAGGGACCAGGGGACAACCCAACCTCCCTCAGGGCTGGTCAGGCAGGGGAAGCCAGTTCCTCAGCATACTGCTATAGCCCCTCTCCTCCCAGGGCAGTGACCACAAAGCTCACAGAGGTAATGCCCTCCCGTAGGTTTTACTTCTTGAGCTAAATGGTAGCTCTTGTACTCTGATACACTGTACAGATGATAGTAGCAAACCAGATTTTCTCAGCAGGTTTCAATTGCTCTCAAGCAATTTGCTTGACATTAGAGAAAACTAGAGTCTTGGGATTTCTAAGTTTAATCAGTGTTATGAAAAATAAGATGCTGCAGCAAATATAAACCTTCTCCTACTCCCTCCCTCTGTTCTTTCTGCTCTTTCCTCCCTGTCTCTGTCTCTTGGTTTGTTTTTCGGTTGTTTTTTTTTGTTGTTGTTGGGTTATTATTATTATTATTGTTATTATTATTCTCGTTTTGTGGCTTCTCACAAGCTGTTGTCCATTCGTAATGGGGCTCCAGTGAAGTCAGTGGGAGTTTCTGGATACCAATCCTTAAACAAAAAGCTTCTCACTAAAATAAGCAAAAGTTGCTTAGTTTTTAGCCATGACTATTCCAGCCCCCATATCATCTCCCTTTTAATGGAGAATTGCTGAGGGTCAAGGTTTTAAACCTGAGGTTTATTGAAATACTGGGAAGTCTAGGAGAAATGAAGAGATTATTCATAACACAAACATCCAAGGAAATGAAATCTAAAAACCTAATCGAAAAATAGATCTTAACATTTCAGGAGTAGCAGTGGAAAGCTTCTGAAGGCTCTCTCTGTTTAACTGAGAATCAGCACAAGGGATAATGAAACCAGACTTGCTGGTAATGAAAAAAAGCAACGCGTAAGTGGTTGGCCTAAATACTGAATAGAAGTCAGTAGAAAAAAAGGACTGCTTCGACTTTGTGGATTTCAGCTTTTTCTGGGAAAGGAATAATAGTCTGAGGTTAAAATAAAAGTAGGCTTAGACATCCTGTTTTGAAGACTCTTTGGAAAACTAATGAAGCGTGCTAAAATAAATGAAGCGTATTCTGGATCAAACACTTGTTTTCTGCCATTGTTTCAGAAGTTAGCAAATCTGGAAAGTGTATTTAGTTCCAAAATGTTTTTAACGTTGGCAAGAGGAAAGATCCTGAGCTTCAAAAATCATTTTATTCTGACTATTATCTTGCTTCTTACCATTTGATTTTGATATCTTAACAAACAGAAGTAAAGATTGATAACGTATTCTGAAATTTTGCTTTGAAACTTTCTTTTGATGCTTTGGGTTATTAGTGGAAAAAATGTTAGAGTTGGAGGGAGATACTAAGACAAGACAGAGAAGGTGTTTGGTAATCCAGTTTACCTGATTCTCTTTTTGGGTCTGGTGCCTGTATTAACAATTCAGAACAAATTTTTAAAGACTGAGAAGTCCTCCTTCCTTTAGCGTCCTTTGTTATAAGCACTGTCTGTTCTTTTCTGAACCTCTACTCTCTGCTGTACAAATAGTCTGTGTAGCACTAGTTTGGTACTATCGCTCTGATTAAGTACAACAAATTTCAGATTATCAACAAGATTAACTTTAAATTCTCAAAAGAAACTAACTGGAATATCCGGGCAAGCAAGGAGTAAGCATCTCAGAAAGGAAATTGTACGATGAAGGCATTGGCTTATTATGTTGCAGGAACTTAGGCAAGGGACTAATTCTTGCTTGCCCTGAGGCCTGGATCTGCTCAGGTAGGTGAATAAATGTAAAGAGCATCTCACTAACTCCCTATGCTGCTGAGTAGTAGAAAGGTTTCAGAGAGCTTGTAATAGAGAAGCTTGGCCAAGAAAGTATAGAGTAAAAGCCAAACAAATAGTTATTATTTCCTTAATCCTTCATCTCAGAGAAGATGCATACTGCTTTGACACATAGAAAATATTATTTTTCAATTTTATAAGACGATGAGTTTTAAAAAACAAGCTCCACCACTACAGAGTGACTGCACATCTTTCTTGTAAACTGCACATCTTCCTTTTTCCCATTGATATATTTCAATATATTTCCCCTTTAATATACTTCAATATATTTCCCCTTCAGTATATTTCAGTATATTTCAGATTGTCCATAATGATTCAACAATCAAAGCCAATTACAAATAAAACATTCTACTATTACTGCTTGCAGACATTTTTATTACAGGCATAAACCAATCTTAGATAATCAAGTTCTCGCTTATTAGCACGAAGCTGCTTTTATATAAATCCTTGCAGTCTATAATGTGTTTAAATTGGCAATTTGTTCTGAAAGCATTATTTATCTTCTTGGACCCTTGTGGGACTGGATATTACATAAGAATATTTGCAGGCAGTAGGTTCGATTGTGCTTATTATTCTTTACAGGTAGGTTTGATTACTAAAGTGAAGTTACAAAAAGCCCCAACTAGAAACCTAGAGGAAGGTGAAAGGTTTGTGGCCATGTGGTGTGCCATCGTGTGTGGCACTGCAGCAGTTTGCTAAATGCCCATATCTATCCCATACCTGAAATGTCCATCCCCATGAAACAGTTGTGACCTCTCCAGTGCTTCTCTTTTCTCTGTGAAAGCACATCTCTTTCCAGTACCACTTTAGAGTTGCAGATGGTAGATGAATGGCTGAAGCATGCTGAGCCAATCCAGAGAGATTCCATCACAAGTACTGGTGCCTAACCTCTCCCATGGACATCTGCAGCAGGGTCAGGGTTGCCCCTTGGGGCTCCCAGAGCTGTCCGTGAACACACCCTGGGCCATCTCCCTGCTCCCAGGGGGGAGAACCCAGCCACATGCTGCTGCTGATGGGCACAGCACACAGCCCAAGAGGGAGCCGTGGGCTGTCCCATCAGGTCTCATGGCACGGAAGATCAGGGAATAAAACCTGCAGCAAGCCCTGAACCTTCTCCAGAGTGTAACATTGGTTGCTGGGAATTGGAAGTCTTTCGCTCTGCAAAATTATGCTATTACCATGCTAAATCTCTTTCATGCATTAAGCTAACCAGAGATGGAGTCAAGCCCTGGCACTCTGAACGTGTTTCTTCTGTGCCAGAGGTCTGAGTGCTCCCAAGTGCGAAATGCCAGTTTTTCAAACAAGTGCCTGTCCACTGCATGCTGCATTCCTTACTGGACACTGCAGCCCCCCACTAAGAGAAGTAGCTATGGGTGGGATTTGCCTGGTCCTGATTTCTGTGGTTTTGTGGAAAAAAGAACAACAACAGTAGCAAAAAGTGTGGCTTTCAAGGAGGTAGTCTGAAAAAGGCAGGTCATTCCCATCGCACTGTAATGTATCCATAAGCCCACAAAAGAGGGAAAAGGAAAATGGCAGGGAAGGGACAGAGCAGAGCAGATTGAATGCCTTAGCAATTATCGTTAGACTAGGGAATGCTACCAGTAGCTTACAGTGTCTGTAACTTTTATCCCAGTCCTTCAAAATCAGTTTGGCACTTGTTCTCTGCTACATAAGGATGAAGCCCATCTACTGCACAATACAAAGTTTCCAGTCACCGCTACTGAACACAGACATTTTTCACAGATATTTCTGCCCTGAGGAGTTGCTTAATGTAATTCTCCTTAGAGCAATTGTGTCAGTTTCATGTTTTTGTTGGCATTGTTAAATCAGAATGATTCTGCCAATGGAATCGAGTGGAGACTTCAGGCTGTGCATTGAAAAAATATGCTAGAGAAGACATAGAACAAGTTTCATTACTATCTAAGTCTTAGTATTTTCTTGTGCAGTACCCATGAGCCATAAACCACTGCCTAAGGAAGAGTAAGAATAGGGTAAGCAAATGTTTTAACGTCAAGCAAGAGGTTTCCTGAACCTTTTGTGTTTTGTCAATGAATTCCACATTACACAACTATCTGCTGCCTGAGGAAACATCTCCAAGTTGTTCTGAACCTGATTCCTGCTAGCATCATAAAATGAACTATTGTAAACCTCCTCGGTCATCTGTTTCCAGGTTGCTAAGTCCTGGCCTACTCAGTCATTCCATGCCATTACTTGTTGCCCTTCTGTGATTTTTTGTTTTTGTACCTTTAATAAATATACCTTTTTATAGCTGAGGATGTCAGTTACATTCCGTGCTCCAGTTGTAGGTGTACAACAGACTTATATAGTAACAGTGTAATATGTTATCCCTTTTGTTCTCTTCTTTTTCTAAAGTGCAATTTCATGTTATGTTTGCCTGGAACTGTCTGTCCATCAGACCTCACTCCTCAGTGGGACTGATCACTTCCAAGCACATGATTTTGTATGGCAGGCTAGAATTGTTTATCCTCGTGTGCGTTACTTATATTTGTCTATACTGGAGGATTACCAGGATGGGGAAGTCAGAAGAACATTCCTCTTGTGTTATTATTCAGCAAGCCTGACAGACAATCCTGCATGTTATGTTCTCAGTATTTGCTTTTTGTATCTATTCATCAGTGACTTCCTACAGCAGGCTGTGGGAAGCCGCTCCTGATCAGTGCATTTTGGCAATGAGTAATGTCTTGTACACAAAGGGAGCAGATGTCACATTTTACAAAAGCTTGAGTTGACAAGACCTTTCTAAAGCTGCTTGTAACATTGATCTTCAGAAAGCACTAATACTGCATATAAAAAGCTGAGTCCTCTGAGGTGCTGAGTGGCTTTTGCAAGGTGCTTATGAATCCCAAATCTTTTTAGTAATCAAGGATGCTCAGCATTCTTGTAAAGAAGTGCTGGGTACCTTTTAGGAACTGTTTCCAAAATTGCAGTGCAAAGACTTTGCTTCCAGGTGTTATTTCTCCTACTGGAAAATGAAAGGTGCTGCTAATAAAATCAAATCAGCCCCCAAAATGGCATGCTAAATCATCTCTGACAGTTGTTTAATTATTACTGAGCACCTGTTGGTTTTTGAGATGCCACTGAAGCAAGTAAATTGAGGTAAATGAATTAAAAAAGCAATCATCAATGAAGACATAAGGTAAAAGGAATGAAGGAATTAAATTCATTACCAGATTTCAGAAGTTTCCCTAAATTTCCTACAGTAGTATGATAGAAATTCATTACTGTGTTGATTCTGATACTCACACAGATTTGAAGATGGTATTTGAAAAGGGGGAACCTAAAACTCTGATTTGCCTCAAATCATTGGAGCTCTTTGGTATCCTGAGTCTGAACTTATTTGTAGTGCAGCTTTCTCTGCCCATGGAGTATGGGTAATTAGACAAGACTTGAAAGTCAGTGTAGATAGAAGAGCTGATGCTGGTGACAAGGAGCAGCAGTAACCTTGCCATAGTATCAGAATATCTTGAAGCCTCTCGTGGCATCACTGGTGCATGTGCTGTGCTGCAGTTGACTGTCTCATCTGAAGCCTGAGGAGACCAGCTATTCAGTCTTGGCACCGGCCTCAATTGAAGAAAAGCAAAAGTCCCTCAGCCATCAGATTTTCGTTAATGAAGTGCTCGTCTGTATTTATGGTAGTTTATACTGTTATGGCAGTTGCACTGTTCAGGGTTTCTTGACTAGAAGAAATATTTACGTGGTGACTTCAGCTTTATCAGAAGAAAAGAGGGGATGGGGAGAAAGGCTTGAGAAGAGAGGTAATGCAGAACTCTTCTGAGCATGACTTCATTTTTATTCTTTCATTCTCTTGTCAGGTGCTGGATTTGATGGAGTGGAAGAGATTAAACGGCACCCTTTCTTTGTTACTATAGACTGGAATGTAAGTGGAGAAGCATTTTATTTATTTTTTTATTACTTTTCTTAGCTAATTTTTTTAAGAAAAAATGCATAGAAGAAAAGATTAAATGAACTCTAACACAGAGAACCTGGGAGCTAGAGCCTTCTAAGTGGGTGCTTATGTCTCTGGCATACATATTTGGCAGGCTTGCAGTTGGACTTAATGATCTTCAATGTCTTTTCCAATCTAAATGAATCTATGATTCTATATATACATTCATTCACATACCCACAAATGAAAGAAATAGAAACCTGCTTTCAGCATTGCCAGTTTTATCTAATGGCTTGCCTCTGTTTTGTCTGATGGTCTGGCTTATCATGGTACTACCTGAGGCTATTTGCAGTCTTCAGCAGAATAATTTCCACATTCAGTTCTAATAAACTTGATTCATTGATTGTGGGAGCTGGACTGGAGTGAAAATGAGCAGCTTTAAATGAAAGAATTCCTGTAATATTTCAGTTGCAAAAGAAAACTGATACAAAGGACTGATATTGAGAGAAATACTCTAGGGAGAAGCAGTCTGATGCTCTAGGTCACTCCATATTTCTGCTTTTAGGTTCCATATTGAAATGCTTGTCTCTTCTCACTGGGTTGGCCAAGCCGAACTAAAGGCTAGGTTTATTCTTTCTGATATCAAGGACCTCCTGGAATCCTTTTCTTTCTTGGAATTATTCAGAGCAGCCCCAGGTCTGCTCTTATGTGTCTACTGACAGTAGCTCCAAGGGGCTTCAAAACCTCCAGGCTCACCCTTTTCCCCAAACAGAGCATAGTGATACTGGGACTCTCTATATATCTGTAGAACTGGTACAGCAGGCTGTACAGCAAGCTGCACTGCTTTATGCTGGGGGATTCATAAGTCTTCCAACCATATAGGTTTGTAATTTTTGGCCTAAGTGACCATAGGACAGGATCTGGCCCTTCCGCTGTATTGCGATGAAAGCTGCAGAAAAGCACAACAAAGATGGATTTTTTCAGAATAGTGATTTAATATCACTGACTCAAATATCACAAGTCAACCAGCCAGAGCAGGGAACAGCAACTCCTCTTACAAGTGGTTGATGTTTTATTGAGGTGAGTCATTAATTTAACATCAGCACTCAAAATTGGAACAGCAGACATTTGATCAAATGTAACATGGGTCAAATAAGACACATCGAACATGATTAATAGAATGGTAAACAAGGATTTATTTTATTGCTATCAGCTACAGCTCATGAAGCTGGAGGTAGAGATTAGCTAAGTGTTAGATTTAGACTTGCAACATATAAAACCTTCTCACATTTTCAGCATCGTATTTGTTCAGATCAATTTATTTTTAGACAAACCTGGAGGCAAACAATTTGTTCTTGATCTGGACATCTGCCAGTGCATCAGAGCTCCTGTTTGCCACATCCTCTAGAGTTTTCAAGTTTAGTTTCATCTGACCTGTGTTATATAGTATTGTTATGTGTCTTTAATATTTGATCTGAATTCACTCGTGAATGCTAGTGTAACAGGTCACACTGATGCAGGTCTCACTATAGATTCTTGTAAAACAGCATGAATGTATGTGACAGAGCCATTCTCAAACTGCTGCCCAGGGCTTTGGAGTAAAGCCAGTTCCTCTGTGAAAAAACATTTTGTGGTGCCTAGGTGAGTTTTGAAAGGCCCACAGAATCATTCATCTGGGGAAAACTCATTAATCTAATCTGAGTTGCATGTGGAAGAGCTGGCATGACTCAAGCATGTTAAATGAGAGATTCTGTCTAAAGACTTTACAAATATTAAAAGTTTAAATAAAAAGAAAAAATAGAGAAACCTGAAGAGTAGGGTTCTTTATTATTATGGCTATGATTAATAATAGCAGTATTAGTATTCTTTTCTATATTCCTCTGATATCTCCACAGTCTTCAGCTTTGCAATTAAAATACAGGTCAGGTGCATACATCTTAACATAATAAAGACACTGGAGCAGTAAGAGGATTTCTGCTGCTTCTGCATTTGCTAGTGGAGCAGCTCAGTAACTCATCACAGAGAAACGAGGCTCTGCAACTTGGAAAGGTTTTCAGCAAAGTCAGTTTTGCATTGTGAGACTCCTGAAGACCACCTTCTCTCATGATGACTGGTGATTGCTTCAAGCTCAGTTCTTTAGGGAATAATTTCACGCTTGTTTTATGGACATTGTATAGTCCTCCATCATTTGAAAAAGTTTTTGTGGATGGATTAGGGAAATATCTACCATGAAGAGCGTAGGTATGTTTGAACATGATTTAGAGCTAGAGAGAAAAGTTGGATTTAATTGCCCTTTGATGTTAAAGTGTAGCTGTAAATATCCATTTTAATCCAACATAATTAGTGCTGCTGCACTCTCTTGGAGACAGACAGATCATTATTACACAGATCAGCTATCATCTTTGTAATGTATTTTTTCATTTAATCCTAATTTTACTATCACTCATGGAGATCTTGGGAGGCTTATCTAGTTAGAGCAGTAGCACTGTATGCATTTCAAAGCAGTGTGAGCCAGCCTGGCCCTGAGCTGAAGCCAGGACTTTGCTTTAGAATGATCAGCCAATCAACTGTTAACATGTTCTCCATGGGCAGAAACAGAGCAGGGTCAGAGAACAAAAATGGGTCAGGCACAGATGTTCAGCGCTGATCTCTGTACAGCTGCAGGAAAAGAGTCCCTGATGCCCTCATTTTGTTCTCCTATCACACATATAGAATCTCTCGCATCAGTTTGCAGGCAGTCGGCAAGCAACATTGTTGAGGCAGGACATGAATGTTGATTTATTTTATACCTTAGTAATATAAGGACCTGAAAGCAAGAGGCAAGCTCTATTGCAGAGCTTCTATACTACCTTGGCAGCCATGATAGACAGGACTGCCACAAGTGACAGCACAGAAACTTTCAGCAGCTGTAGTAAAATGATTTTCTATCAAAAGCCCCCTTAACACAAAGGGTCAGAATGGGTCAGTGTCTTCTAGCAACCCAGTGTGAAATGGGTGGGGTTTTAAGCAAGATTTTTGCTACAATAGTGACATGATAACCAGGAGAAAACTACCAAGTTTCTTAATCTAATTTTAAAAAGAGATTCCAAACAGAAATGAGTGAGCTGCTTCCTTCCAAGCTGTGTGTGAAGTCTGGGTATTGCAGCGATGAAATCATTCCAGTCACAGACAGAAATGTATAAATTGGAATTTCATTTCAGAGTACTGTCAGAACTGTTCTCATGAGTTTGGGATTGGGGCTTGGTTATTGTCTCTATCACTGGAGTTTACCTGTTGGAGCAATCATTTCCCACTTGTTTCTCATCCTTCACTGCCTTCAAACAGATGTGACCAGACATAGTGTCTGGTTTGGATGAAGGAAGCAAGCGGTGGAAACAATATATGCAGTGGATAAAAGCCACCTGTTATAATGCTGCAGATGCTCCTGCCAGGCACAACTGTGCTGACAGCACATGACCACTGCATGCAGAGGCAATGGGTACAATCCTGAAAAACACGAGTATGGCCAGAGAACAGCCATCCTCCTCCCATCCTTTCCCAGATGCTCTTCCCATGTTATACGGTGCCACTATCCAGCACAAATCTCCAGCCATCCTCGGTTAAACTTCTGATGTATAAGTAGCACTAAATGAACTGTGAACAAACTGACAGAGATTTTATGCCCAAACTGAAATTGTGGCATAAGCAAATATCTGTAAGAGTCTCGGTTTTACAGCTATTGTCACCACTAACAAAATTCTAAATTCCCACTTCACAGGGTGAAAAATAGATAAAGGTTTCTGCCAATATCAGTCTTACTGCTCTGAGGCATTTAATAGGCACTGTGACACAAATTCAATAGATCCTTTGTTAAGTGAATGGACTGTCCTTCATGATTAAAGCTAGGGTTTACAGGAAGAAGATTAGATATCCAGCTCTTTCTGAGTTTTACCTGCTTACTACCTTTGCACCCTCTTTTATCCCTCAGACAAGCAGACTCAAACCAAGTTGACCTCATAATTTTAGTCATTGGCTCTGAGAAAGCACATTCTTGTTCCTGATTTTTTATTACTATTTCTTCTTTCCAAGTCATGCATAAAGCATTTCTGTCTTTTCACTTGAAATGAAAAATGAAATCCCTTTTTGCAGTCAGAGGAGTGGGCTATAAACAGTATTTTTTGTTTAGATGACAGGCTGAATTGGAACTACAGCAAATGATATGCTAGAAAATCAACTGTCGGATACAGCTGAGGGAAGGAGTGGGAAGATAATGGGTTCAAGTTCAATTTCCTTCAATATTAATCTGAGATCAAACTAAACTGAAAACATCAATTATTTAATTGCAGATTTTACCAACAGCAAAAGAAAGTGATCCCAAGGTCTGAATTCTGCTAGCTCTTCTATCATTTGCAGGGAATAACACTGAGTCATTAATCTAGGAGAGGACAAACATTTTGGAAGGTAGTACATCCTTTTGTCTATTTATTGGATTTTCCATGACAGGTATATGTATCAAGGGAGTTTATTCTCACACTACAAGTGCGTCACTGTGCAGAGTAGCATATTTCTATTTCCAGAAAGTGTCTGTGGAGTAATTCAATTCTTCATCAAAGAAACTCAGTTGAGGAAATGACTAAATAGCTTTTAATTAAATTAAACCATTTTCTTTTTCTTGATATTTGCCAGATACATACATGTACAGGGCATTTACACCTCTGGGTTTTTCTAGAAGTGTATGTTTTAAAAGATGATGAAAAATTAACTGCTTATAAGTAGCAAGAAACAGATGCATGTTGTAGCTTTTTGTTACTAGTGTCCCTGGTGTATTACTTGAGTCCCAGCTGAAGAGATGTTCAGATGGAGATCAGATTATGGATCTGGCAACATACATTAAGAAGGGGTCATTGCGATGTGGGGGAAAATTATTTATGCCCCCCCAAAAAAAAAACGTTTTGTCCCGAATAAGAAAGGAAGCTGATAGAACCTCATACTGCTATAGAACTGTGTTCTAGTTAATTTATAGGTACTTATTAATCTGAAGATACTGATTATCAAAGGCTCAGAAGGATGTGAAGGGTTGATAAGTAGACAGAAGCATGCATATGTATCCAGGTGTGAATATCTGAATTAGTACTTTCACACTTTGGAGTTCATCCCCCTCATTCTGTGGATTATGCACTCGCTCTGCACAGCCTCTGGAGCCAACAGCCATGCATGATGCACAGTGATTTCTGATACCTGCCAGTCACCTTTTTCTGTGATAAGTCAATGCTGTGGCCAGGTTAAAAATACGGGTATGGGATTTGGGGCATTAATCTTTACTGGGAAAGAGATAGAATTTACATTCTTAATAAAACGTTAAGAGAAAAGGAATGCATTTCTCCTTTATGCATGTGGAAGCAATGTGGAAAAAAAAGAATCTTCAGCTTCTTATACCCATGCAAAATAACACAAATATAATGATCTTAAGCACCCAACCTGAAATTTAAATGTTCCAGTTAACAGGAACATATCCAAAGTCTCTTTTGAATTTCTAATAAGATGCCTCTAAAAAACAATTTGGATATGAAAACTGGGATTTAAGTTGGGACAGCTGGGACCCTGTTCCCATTCAAATAGGTGATGGAACTACCAGTGACTGCTGCATATAGAGCCAGGATTACCATGACTTGAGATGTACGTAATTGTTTAAACTTTACCAGAAGTTATGTGACAGCCTGATAGAAATGGCCAAAACCAAGATTTGATTGATTTGGTTTCTATTGGAAGAGATCAAGGTGATCCGTCAGCCTCAAATAACTTTTGGACCATGATACAAGATAATAGGTTAATACATTTCACCTATAGAAATATTCTTGGAAAATCCAGAAGGTTCTCAAATCCTCCACAAGACTTGTTCCCTGTGTGTGCAGAAGACAACAGCTGTGATCCTTACTGTTTTCTTATATCAGCTTGTGAGACATCATGTTTTGCAGTCTACAGGATGCGGGGTTTTAAAGGAAGACCATAGTGCCTGCAGCAAGCCTTCATGTTTAACTGTGTTGGGCTGCCCTATGGTTTAGTGTGCTTCAGTGAATTGGCTTTGATTGTAGTGCTTCACTCAGAAAACTGGAGCCAGTGTGGGATGGGAAAGCCAATAGAAGACATTGCTCTGCTTGTTCTTGTTCCTCAAAGATTTAATTTTTCCTAATTTAAATAAGTAAGATTTATTTTTTATTAATTTTATAGTTACCAGATTCAACAACTTGGGGGGGGAGGAGGAAGAAATAGGTTTTAGTCAGTTTACCTTTTGCTGTTCCTAGTTGCCTAGTCAGAAATAATTTCTATCACAAGTGGAAAAGGAAATGGAAAAGGGAGTCATACAGGTTGCACTCAGAGGAGATGCCTTTCACTCACACAAGCAACTGTTTCGTTTGCATCACCTCCCAGCAAGCAAATTTGTCATTACACATCTTTAGGTGGCCTGTGACTCATGATGAATCTTAAATCCCTCCCTAGTAGAGGAGGATGTGGGTTAGGGATTCAAAATACAAATGTAGTTCCAGTAGCACTTAAGAAACTACAGATGGGGATAGGAATTAAGAGGCCAGAGAGAATATGGTTACGATAATCGAAAGAGAGTGCAGTTCCTGAATGATGGACGAGTCTAAACATTCTCCGCTTTTTGGACCTCACAGGATGAGGGGTGTGTTTAATTCGAGGAGGAAGCATGTGCATGTGGCCATATTGCGCTCTGTAGCAGAAGCACTGCAGTTGTGAATTAAGACAAATAAAGGGAAGCTGGAAGCAAACAGTTTTCTCAAGGTGAAATCCTAGCAACAGAAAAACCTTCAGTAGGTGCTGAGTTCTCTTTTAAAGTTCTGTGCAGACAGAAAAAGATATATGTTAATTACTAGGTTGATACTTTTCAGTTGCTGAGTGACACTTCCTGCTGAAGTTTGCAATTGGCTTTTAATTATTTGGAAGACTGGCTTTCCGTTGTGGCTCACAGCGTTTGTTCATCTGTTTTTCTCTCAGACGATACGTAGCAGTTTTACGCAAACAGGAACTTTTTATGGTGAAATGGCCATTAATTATTACAGAATCATTTCCAGCCTCACCATTCCACTTTTCCAAAGAATCATAATTCAACCACAAACATATCCTTTATGCTAATACTATGCTATAGAATGTCCTGCCTCAAGAACCTTTATTTATCAATGCAAAATCAAGTTCCAGTTATATTGATGTGTATATATCTTCAGCTTGACCACATGCTTTATGTTACAGAAGTTAATTCACCACAAAACCCACAGTTAAAAAGATTCTTCCTGCATGCGAAGAGCCAGACGTGCATGTATTAATCTCCATTAAATATTTTGAAAAATCGGCTCATTATGAGGTTGTTTTAATAGCTAACCTGAAAATACATATTGCAGTCATAAAATAGAGCTATCCAGCTCTTACCATGACTTGAAAGCTTGCATGAAATGTATTTATGCTCAGACATGTTAATTATTGGGTGCTGTCTATGGCAACTAACTCAGCCCTTTGAAACCTGAGAACAGAAGGGTTGTTAGGAAGGAAATGCAGTCTAGGGATGCAACATGGGGCAGAGCATCAAACTGGAGCTGTGTTCCTCATGCCACCATCAACATGATACTTGGTTTTGGGCATTTCAAGCAGAGATGATGCAGAGAACACTGAAATCATTAGGACTCTTTCCATTAACCTCTGTAGGCTTTGGATCAGATCCAGATGTGCTGCACCACAATTTGTTCATCTCCAGAGTGTGTGTGTGTGTGTGTGCGCGCAAAAAACACAGGGCAGCAGTTTCTTAAAGATCACTAAGGAGGAGGAAAGAGGCCACAAAGTCCCTGGTAATAAAGGCAGTATATTAGCATGTGTTTATGGAGACTGTTACTTACATGTTCCCCTATATGTCCCCTCACTTGCTAGCACAAACTCACACACCTGGCAGTGCTTACCTGTTACATACCTCCCTCTCTTCCTTACCTTTTTTTTCTTGGTTTTGTTCCTCTGCTCAAGCCACATTTAGGACTTCAATATGATTCCCCCCTCCATCCACAGTGCTTTCTTCCTAACATCTTTTGGTGGGAATCCTCAGCTATAAGCACCTTCCCTTTTACCAGATATGCCAAAAGAACAAGTCTCTTGTTTACCTTATAATCACCAGGCAGCCAGGCCTGTTGCTCAGCTCAGTCTGGCAGGGTGTCAAACATATTGCTAGTTCTTAACAAATAGACATGCTAAAACAGTCACTGCTTCCTAGCGGTTCTTTGTGTTCATTGCCATTGCTGCACTGCTGAAGTCACCCAGGCACAGATTCCTGGTGTTACCTTTGCATGTTCCAGTCCTGCTCTTAAGACCAGTGAATTTCCAGATGCCCCAGGTGGAATACTGTGCCAGTCTATGGACTAAATTTTTACCACAAACAGCTGTGTTTGTATTCTGGATTCCAGTTACTAAAAAATGCAGCGACCATCCAGGGCACATGTTTTAAGCTGACTAGTCAAGCAGGAGCCAGAGCTACAGATACATCATCCTTTTTTGTGGGTTCCTGCAAGGATAGCACAGAGCTGAGTGAGGCCACTCTAAACAGGGCAGGGGAGCCTATCTGCAGATGCTGAAGGTTTACAGACTGTTGTTGATTGTGATCTGTTCTTCTCCTTCTAGAAACTATACAGGAAAGAAATCAAGCCGCCTTTCAAGCCTGCAGTGGGACGGCCAGAAGACACCTTTCATTTTGATCCAGAGTTCACATCTCGGACCCCCACAGGTTAGTAAGGTGGCACATCTTTTCAGTGAGTAAATTCATTCTCCTTTCACCTCCCCATTCCAAAAAGGTCTGAAAGTCTGATCATCTGTGGGATTGCTGGGTTTTGCAATATCCAACAGGAAGCAAAGACTGTTTTGCATTTCCAAGAAAAGAAGCTTTATAAGGATTTCACCAATTTCACATTAATTTGTCTTCAGGAAGGACAGATTTCACATTTTTAATAGGAAAAATAACCATTGATTTGCTATTTTATTACTCTTATGATTGCTTACATTAGCTGAATTTAACTGCTGTAAATTACCTCAGCTTCAAGGAACTTTGCATCTCTGCAAGTTAATATATAATTATGTATTCCATGGATGTTTTCTTTAACTGTGAAATCCCATAGACTATGGACTGTTGGAATTTAATTCATGGTTAACAATAGTGAATAATTATCAAGTTCTCAGATCAGCAGAGTGGTGCCAACAGAAAATATGGCAATACTTAGAAAATTCTGCAGTGAGAAAATCCTTGCAGTCACACCTGTAATTTCTGCTTCTTAACAGGAACATCACACTTTGTGCACAATATATATGAAGGTGGTTGTTGCACAAAACATCATCTTTCCTCTCTTTTAGATGAAAGCAAGAATATCAATAACCCTAGAGTAGTAATCCCAGTGATAATGTTTCCTGTTGCTAGGTATGGATAAACTACATTACATTTCTGCCTGTGATTCTTGTGTAAAAAACATATGTATTTATACATTCTAAAATGTAAACATTTAATTAGTTGTTGTTTGTACAACAGTTTGGAAATAGTAAGTGCTGCAAATATCACGTGTATTGTGATTGCCCCAGAACTGTTGCAGTAAGAGTAAAAGATCTTAGCTTTCATTATGAAAACACCAGCATTATACAACATGAATCAGAGATGAGATTTCCTGTAGTTTTTGTTCAGGCTCATCAAGACCTTCAGCTTTTTGCTTAAAACTAGTCCAAACCTCAAAGCCTGGCTCAAACCTCTCATGGGATATGAAATAGTTGTATCTACTCAGGATCTTTTATCAGTCTTTGTTCCTAGATTTTTTGGCAAGGATGTGCTGACTTGCACAAGCTGTAAAAATGTTGCACTCTGGGTCTAGCTGGAACATCCACCATATATGTTAGTCATATTCTGATATTCCTATCCCACTGCATGGAAACAAATTATCTTTGGATACCAGACATTTCACACCTTTGATTTTAGCTTTAATTCAGATTTTAGAGGAATTCATTTATCATACTGGAGACTGCACATTAGTCTGATGTTGAGAGAAGTGCAGGCTGGTGCTGCCCTGGAAAGTCTCAGAGAAGCACTGAGAGTTTAAATTGCTTTGGAAGTTCACACTTCATGGGTTGCATTGGCATGAAAACCCTTGTACTTCATGCATGTGGTGATGCCCAGGGTTATGTTTTACACTCTGCATGTTACTGCTGTTGCCTAATTCTATTTGATAACTCACACAAGAAACTTACTTGGAAGGTTTCTCTGTGGATTGGTGGCTGGGGTGAGGAGATGGCCTGCCTCAATTCTGTTTTATGTTATTATGGAAAGTGGTCTGAAAATCAACCCTTGTCATTTCTAAATAGGTGTAATTGGAAGTGTGATACCTTTACACTTTCAGAGCAATAGAAAAGCCCTTGCAGACTGGCAGCATATTTTGCAGCCCCTGATGTTGACTGGTTGGGTCAGCCAGAATGGGAGAGCATCACAAATGTGTTTAATACTGACTCACACTGCCACTGGAATCAAACAAGAACCTTTTTTATTTTGTCTTTTTTCTGTCATGACATAGGTCCCATACAGAGTTACCCTGTTGCTGAGAATGTACCCAGACAGAGTGTACTGTAATAATTCCTGTTTCCTGATGATAATGCAGTTGTGTTTTAAGCAGCTCCTAAAGCTGCACCAGAAGATACCTATGAGACCAAAACCTACCACCATTAGGGCATTGTGCGTTTACACTTGCTTCAGGACCTGTCTTTTCTACATTCTCCTGACCCATACAACATACCACATTACCCACAAAGCACTTTAGCCTTTGTAATCTCTGTAGTCAAGTTGTCCTCCACAAAACAGATATAGCCACATACAGCTTTCTTTCATTACCTGGATAATCCCTGCTAAGCCAAAGGGTTGTCCTGCCTTGAGCCATGCACCTTTCTCCTGGCCTAACTGTCCTGTGCTTTTTCTCTCTGTGTGGGCTTCTGGCACAGGCAGTGCTTTGCCTAAGAATGAACACGCACTGTGAAAAAAAGCCTCTGTATCCAAAAGGAGAGATACTTGCAAACAGTACCCCTACATTGTTCAGATCCAGAGAAAAGGGATGGGGAAGGCACACCAAGAACTTGATATCGAGGTGAATTATGTTCATGTATGTCTGTCAGTTTAGCAGCATCTTCTGTTAAGTGGCAGGGCTGATTTTGCCTGTTGCAGGTGCTGTGCTATTTCTTTATGATCTTTTGTGCAGCTTATGAGGCCATTTTCATTCTTCCCCTACAGATTCTCCAGGTGTTCCTCCAAGTGCCAATGCTCATCACCTTTTCAGAGGGTTCAGTTTCGTTGCCTCTAACTTGGTGCAGGAGCCTGCACAGCAAGATGTGCACAAAATCACCGTTCACCCAATTGTGCAGGTAGTGATGCTGATGTTACACTTCCCATTTGATGGGCAGATACATATGTGCATAGTGTATTTAAACTGCCTCAGCATTCTTCCTGGTGTTTCACAGCTACCCAGTGTAGGTAGGAGGTGTTTACATGCAGCATGTAGGAGATGTAGCAGAATGAGAATTTTTAACCAAAGGCTTTTATCTTCAATTTCATGATCTCCACAACCTTTACAAAGGAAATAGAAATCGCACCTTACCACAACTGAAATTACTTGAAACACTATTCCACTTGTGCGTACTAGGCAAGTAATGAAGTGTTGTTTTTTCAGTGAATATATGTCATTCTCAACAGTTTTGGACTATATGACATGGCCTGTGTTGGCAAAGGGGCCTTATGAACTATTGCTGTAGGCTCCCACAGACACTGAGCCCAAGCTCCTGGGTGTAAGAGGCCATGTTCCTGTTGCAGTTGCACAAGAGCCTGAGTGTACTTGGATAACCCGGATCGGCTTGACAGGGGAAAAACTCTTGCCAAACACTTGGTTCTTTGCTGCCTTTCCCCAAAAACTTGGTTTCCAGTTATTGCAATTTAAACCAGAATAAATTGCTACACATCAGAGGAACAGTGAACTGGGAGAAAGAATGGAGCTGATTAAAGATGCAGCAGGTTTTCCCGCAAGGAAAAAGTTCCTCTCAGCCAGAGGTATACATGCCTTAAGGGGAGAGCCCCTGCTTCCGGTTTTCATAGGTTTTCATAATTTTCCTCTGTATTCTAATAATCTGCAGTGGAATGTGTCATATTCTTAAAGATTCCCTGATGCAACAATAAGTGAAATGTTACCCAAGCAATTGCACCCCACGATTTTTACATATATTCCTGTGGTTTGCCTTGTAAAAATGCATTGAATGTTAACAAACACATACGTCTCTTACAATTTAAAAGGTTCTCTGTGTACTTCAATAGTGAGGTTACATTTTCAGCCAGAGAATCCTAGAGGATTTTTAGAGTTCCTGGTCATTTCCTGAGTCCTGGGGTAGAATTTGCAGCAAGGCCTCAGATTTGGGTTTCATCATCTTAACCAATCCACTTACCCAGACGTTTTTGAAAGGTCTTTGAAATAATGATGCCATAATCCGTTCTGTACCCTTCAGTAAATAAAATTAGAAGTTTTTAAGTATTTTCTTACTAGTTTCACCAGTAATGTGTTTTCTTAAATTAGGTTGTCTTAAAATAGTAACTTTTCTCTCACACAAAAAACATAATAAAATGTATTCTGGACAGCACCTCCAGTGGTCTGGAGGCACGTCCCATAAGTGAGGTGTCTGATTTAAAGTCTGTGAAGTTGTTAGTGATTTATAAGTCATCTGGTCCCTCAGTAATTAGAAATAAGTTTATATTGTCAAGATATGTGTGTTTCTCAAGGGATTTGGGCCCACAGTTTCCTGTGAATTTCTAATAGGAAATGGTTGTCTACATTCCATAAATAGTTTAAAAAATCACTGCTTTTTTGTCATTACTTCTGCATGGACAGCTCCATCTTACACACTGGAAAAACATAAATGGGAGGGACACACTTGTTTAAGACAAGGCTAGTCCTTGCATTTAAATACCCATGCCCTGATTACCTTGTTTCTTTTGTCTTCCCCTATAGCAGCTACATGGGAACAACATTCACTTTACAGATGGATATGAGATCAAGGAGGACATAGGAATTGGCTCCTATTCAGTGTGCAAGAGATGTGTTCATAAAGCTACAGAAACAGAGTTTGCAGTGAAGGTAAGAAAGCCAGAAATGTAGATGCCAGAAGTGTGGTTGAGACTGCTCTGCCAGCCTGGGCAGCAGTGTGGTCAGCGGGCATTTTGTTGGCTTATTTCTTGTTGGAGGGTGTTGCTTGGGTTTTTTTCTCTTTTAGAAGGTGACAGGTTTCATGAAAAGCCTCATATTATTTCTCACACATTAACCTCATCAAGTAAAATTCCTGGATGGAAAAAACACTTTACAGTCTTGCATGGAAATCCTTCTAATCATTTCAGCCATGCTCCGTGCAAACTAGATAAGATTCTTAACAGGCCCTACACTGAATCATCATAAATAAACCAAATAACATATAAAATGATTGCAAAGTTGAAATAACATTTTATTCTTCTTTCTGAAGTTATTTAGTTCTGACATCTTTTATTATAATTAGACAGATTTGTCAGTGAAAAGCACGATCACCTTCAAAACTCAGATTTTCTTTTGCCTCCTTGACATTCAATACTAACATGCTACACAAATGAGTAAAAGGTAATCTTCAGCAGAGCTTTAAAATATTAATTCAGTGGAATTTAGTTGGACCTCACTTGGAGTATTCTGTACAGTTCTGGTGTCCTCAACATAAAAAGGACATGGAGCTGTTGAAGCAAGTCCAGAGGAGGGCCACAGGGATGCTTAGGGGGCTGGAGCACCTCCCGTATGAAGACAGGCTGAGAAAGTTGGGGCTCTTCAGCCCGGAGAAGAGAAGGCTGTATGGAATCTCATAGCAGCCTTCCAGTATCTGAAGGAGGCCTATAAGGATGCTGGGGATGGACTCTTCATTAGGGGCTGCAGTGATAGGACAAGGGGTAACGGGTTAAAACTTAAACAGGGAAAGTTTAGGTTAGATATAAGGAAGAAGTTCTTTACTGTGATGGTGGTGAGGCACTGGAATGGGTTGCTCAAGGAAGTTGTGAATGCTCCATCCCTGGCGGTGTTCAAGGCCAGGCTGGACAGAGCCTTGGGTGACATGGTTTAGTGTGAGGTGTCCCTGCCCATGGCAGGGGGGTTGGAACATGGTGATCTTAAGGTCCTTTCCAACCCTAACTATTCTATGATTCTACGATTCTATAACCCAGCCTAATCCCGCCTGGATGACCTGTTTATTCCGCAAATTGTATATAGTCAATGAAGTTGATGTGATGATAAACTAAGTAACTATCGAAAGGCATCAAATATTGGACTTATGCACACACAGTAACAGTACAGGGAAAATGGAATAGTAGAATTCAGGAACAAACAACTTACACCGTAATAGAAGAGGTCAACAGAAGTCAGAAAATTAATTTGGTTTAAATATATAAATTGAATCATTGTCTGAGCCATACTACAGATATGTTTCACAGCATCATGCTATGTCATATAGATTGGATTTTCTGATCCTTTTTGCACATGCTCATAGAAAGCATATGGGGAAGAGAGTAAAGGGTGGGAGGGCATTGCTGTGAGACAGCCTTCTTTAGACAACCTTATAATTCAATTTAATGGTTCCCAATAAAAGAGTGGAGCCACTATTAAATTACTGTGACTAAAATAATGTATTTCATCAGTTGTAAATAAAAATAATCATATTTGTTATGATGAAAAATGATTCAAATACTTATTTTTGATTTTGAGAATGCCAGAATATTAGAGTCCTGTTACATTATGATTAATTGATTCAGAATGGTTCTTGTCGAGTAATTTTATGCTTAATGAGAGTCCATCCATTCAATTTGTTATCCATTCTCTTGTCATAGAAACTGTAATGGTCTCACGTGAAAATTCAAACCATCTTTCAGAAAATATAGATCTTTAGAAACATAAATTATGTTTCCAAGATTTATGCAACACTTTAGAAAAATGCAATTTCAAAGAATTCAGATTGATTCGTGTGTTTCAAAAAGAAAAAGCTGTTTCAGTGGATTAATATTTTTGCCTACCTGCAAGAACCAGAAAAAATAATCAGAAAAACCTGTTAGGAACTGCATGGTACACAGGTAATATCTCTATAAGTCTGTATGCCAGCCTGAAACATGTCACATAGATACACAGTACCCATACTGTGCCTTGTTGCTGGCAGCTAATCAGGAAACCATCATTAGTTAGTGATTAATTAAGGGAGGTACACCTGAAATCATTATGAACAGTGGGTATTGGCAGGAATCATGTTTATTTTTTGCAAATTTCATCTTGTCAAGCTGCATTAGGACCCAGGTTGTCATATTAGATTATCTTTTATGACAGCTGATACTATCACACTATCACACAATGCTCGCTGAACAGTGACACGCAATATACCAAAATATGACAGCAAAGGTGGACCCTGGGAAAAAAATACACGTTTCTCTGAAAATGATCATGAAAACACACTGAACAAAATGTCTGCTTGTAATCAGTAACTTGCATTAAAAAGAGACATCTTGTCTTCCTCATGTTGCATGGACATGTATATGTCACCAGGACCAGGACTGCACCTGAATCTCCTGTTGCAACCAGTGTGAATGGAGCAGCCAGAGGAACTGTCAGTATGATGCCAGTTGCATTGAGGGAGCAGTCTACAGGTCTGTGAAAGCTCGGTTCTGTAGCAAAAAAAGTTTATTATTTTAAATATACTGAATGAGTCTGTTCTTTCCACAGCACTGAGAATAGATAGAAATGGCAGGACCTGGTGAGTTCCTTGAAACTCTACTCAAACCATGACCTTTGTGCTACACATGTGCACAGCCGCTCTGAAGTCCTCTATACTTCCAAGGCTATTCAAAGACACACTGCTCTTGCAAACTCACTACTGTCTTTTGCCTTACATGGCTGGGGTAGGGTTGGGGGGAAACTCTGGAACAGGAGGGGATGCAATTCTGGCAAATTTTGGCAGGGGATACAAATACTTACAGCACCCAAGTTGCTCAGCTATCACTGTGATTCCATTTGTCTTGTGCATAATTTGATCTTGCTGGCATATGATCACTGATGTAATATGCAAGATCTACTTTACCTTGTTTATTGATGCCTGTGGCAATTTAAGGCTTGCAGGGATCAAACTGGTATGCGTCTGTTCCTGGTCCACCCTGGGAGCCCCCAGAGTGCTTCCTTAAGCATCCATCTGCACTCCCTCTTGCCAAACTCCACTCTACACAAGTAGAGTTGCTTGATGTGCATAATTTTTCATTGTGATATGTGTGATTACTATTGTTTACAGCTGATGAAATGCATAATTTTATTCACACTAATTAAATATGGGCTTAATTCCTTTCTGGGAGCCATTAAGCTGAATCCTAAAGCTGTTTAAAAGAGGTCATCTCACAGCAGTGCCTGCTTCAGCATCTAACAGAGTTTGGCACAGTTGGAGCTGAGCCATTTCAGAAGTGGTTTAGCTATGCCTGTGCTTGCACCATACCACCCCGACATGCGGGTGCATTCATTCTCTCAGCCCTGCTGAGCTGCAACCCCTTAGTATGAGAGGGAAGGACTTGTTTACCCCATCTTTGCTCCTTTTCCCAGCCTCTGTGTGAAGAGATGCAAACCTATCCCTGCAGCCTTGACTTTCTGGGGGGCAACAGCAGCAATGTGATCCCTTTTTTCTCTCCTGTTAGATGACACACTCTGCTACGCTGTGCCTACAGCGTGCTTACTGTAGCTAAGAAATCCTCCTCCAGGAGATCGATTTTTGCAAATGGAATCATCCTGTGGCAGATGGAAATGATATGCTCAAAACAGCATCCCACCCCCATTGGTAAATGATCCTCTTACATGTGCGAATTCATTATCTCTGTAGGGGCAATACAGAATTGAGCCATGACATAATCCAAGGTTATGTTTCAGGAGGAGATGAAGCTGCCTGGCATAATGCATTGATTGATGAAGATAGAGTGTCGACAAATGAATATATGATCTCCTCAAATTAAAAGAAAATTCAATTCACAGGCTGAAACAGCATTTAGATAACAAAAAGGATGAGATAGAAACCAACAAATCAGGAAATTCTGCAGCGAAAAGCATGTCCTTATCTGTGAATTTTCTGGCTATTGTAAATTTATGCCACAAATTTAATTATTCAGCTGAAGCTATCATGCATGTCCTCATTTTTTCATTTGTGACACAGAATTTTAGAAAACATCCTCTTAGCATCAACTCTGTAAAATCATTCCTTTTTGTAAATACAACAAAATGCATTTAACATACTTTTGACTCACAGAATATGTACCTGTGGGTGTTTTTTGATACATCTAATAATATTTTCATGTTAAATCATTACACACAACAAGAAAAAAAAAGGAATGCCTTTTGCAGAAAATAACTGCATATTTTGATAACCAAGTATGCTTATTTTGTTAACCACTTTGTATATACATAGATCACAAAATTACCATGCCAGTCTACTCACAGAAACAGTGTTTTGGTTTCAGAGGACCCATTATCAGATAAATTGTTTACGGTTCACATAGTGAACAAAATCTTTTAAATGGAAATATATAGCTTTAAATCAAGAGTGAAATTTTAAAAAGGGCAACATTTACTTATTCTGTATCTAATCTTTCTAACAGTCTCTCGGTAACTGCACGCATTCACACCACACAAACGCCACACAAACACTCTTTTTTATCTTTATTGTGATTGTAATTTTTTTCAAGAGGAAAAAACCCCAAGTGGAAAGCCTAGGATTGGTGTTGCTCCAGCAATGAAGGCTGAATTGGATGCTCATGTCAGCTGCACATCTGGCCTCTGCCAGCTAGCCCTGGCTTTAGCCTGTAGACCTTGGTGGAATGGCCACAGCCTCACCCAGTCCCTGGTCTGGCCATTTGCCATAATTTCCTGAAACAACATTCAGTGTGAGAAGGGACTTCAGATGCTCTAAATTGAGCTGGCTGGAAAGCAGATGTTTGAGGGTTGTTCAAACCATGCCCATGGCCATTGCCTTGGAGTATCGACTTGGTCTTTTTCTCTGTATTTTTAAAACTTCTTGTTGTGCAATAATGCACCCAGGGTCAAAGTTAAGCCTCTGGATTTGTTTCTACACCCTATTCTGAAACTGCTATTAGACAGAAGAGTAGTATTCCCAGCAATACAAAGACATTTCACATCAGAATTCTAGTAGCTAAATTTCAGACTGGATTAGGACATGTTTGTATCCAAAGTACTGCATTTTTGCTGTGAAGAATTTAATCTCTTTTTCCCTGTTTTTATCCCTTTGACTTCTGCTATTGGCCTATAAAGTACTTTTTTCTAAGGAATGTATTCAGATTCTGCTTCTTGCACTGCTTCATATCGAAAATGCATTAAGGCATTAAAGTCACTGCATAGCTGCAGGAAAAATGCACTTAAACCTAAAGGTGACATTGAGTAGCAAGACAAAAAGTAAAGCTGGATTTGAAGTGACAGGCAAAGCTAGAATAGCAAAGAAGTTTTTTAGATACTGGCATTTTTATATATGACCGTTACTTACATAAATGATGATTCGACGGGAAGACTTTAATCAAGATCGAAGCCCCATGATGCCAAGCGCCACACTGCATGGACATGATACACAGACCCTGCCCCAAACAACATTCCAGCTTACAAGTAAAAGTAGAGTGGAAGGAAGAATGGAAGCAAAACCAAGCCAGGACTAAGACTCCATCCTAACTCCATTTCTTATGGCTACTGCCCACAAAATTAATTTGACAGATCTATGTATGTCAGCTGTCTCTTTGATTTTGTTTGGTTCTGCCTTTGAAATCAAAGTTGGCAAGCTTTCAAGATGCCTAGCTTATGTCTGAAAATAACACTCTTAGCTAGATCTTCCAAAATATCTTCTACTCACTGAATTTTTCAGAGAAGTTAAGCACCTAGCTCCCATCAGTTCCAAGGGAGGTAGGCTTCAGAGCCCTTTCATAAGGATTGTCTTGATGCCTGCAATGCTGACTGCTGTAGCTATTACATTAGTTAAAAGAAGGCACAAAACTGCATATACTGAAATGATCAATGGGACATGCCCTGGCACAACTCCCTACTGCCAACTTCAACAAACTGGGGATACCGCACTGCAACACTACAATACTTAGTGATGGTCTTCCCAGCTCCAATTTGGACCCTGGGGTGGGTTTATATAAACTCACTACAGATGTTGGAAACCTACAGTCCTCAACAAGCCAGCCATGGAAAATAAGTTGTGGAAAAGAGGCACTTAGGAGTATATTTTATTTCACCCAAAAGTAGAAGTCCAAAATAAGTCAGATGAGTTTCCATATTACAGCAAGCCCTTTATGCAACTCAAACTCAGTTAGCTATTTCTTTTGGAAAACTACTTGAGACTACCACTTCTGTGAACAGTAACCCAAGCTTGCTACCCCCTGGTAGCAAGAGTGCCTGAGTCTCCCTTGTGAATTGGTGCAAAGGCATTTAAGCCATTCAAGTGCCAATTTAATAATGAACCTATAAATAGACCGTGCATTACTCACTTTAAGGAATTCAGTACTGAAGTACAAATCTGGGTCAGCAGTATTTCAAATGAACTGTACCATTTTTGAAACATAAAGCTTCATTTCTCAGCTAATGAACAGTAGGTTCCTTGGGGGGTTGGTTTGTTTTTTATTTTTCTATAATAATTGGCAACTTACTCATAATTTTCCCCTTTTTAGATACATAATACACACCTTGTGACTGCTATGAACTAGCAGACCCCCTCTGAAGGAGACATGGGAAAATTCAGCAGCACATTGGTTTCAAACTTCTCCAGTTGCATGCTAATAATGTATGTGTCACTGCTTTCACATATTCACCATGGAGAATAAAGGTAATTAGAAACTACTTATACCAGCGATATCAGTAGCTATAAAGAGGATATTGTGACCAATATGTGGTAAGGAAATTTGTGCTACTAATGTGCAGAATTTTAACAAAGCAAAAGGCTTATCAACACCAAGTATATTTTGGGCAAGACAACAAAGGGCCAGAATCAGTAGGACATTTTGGCTTTTAGGATTTTGAGAGACAGAATGTGACTGCTGTCATGAGAGGGGGCTCTGCAGCTACATGTGGATAAGTGGCATTCTTAGATTAGGGAGCTACAGGCACCCTTCTGCCCTGCTATCACATTGGTGGTCACTATGAGACCTAGTTCTTACTGCTCCAGCATCAATGAAGAACTGAAAATTGTACCTAGGTTTACAATGTGTGTAGTGGATGTATGGAAATGGGGGCCACTCAGAGGAGACCCCATGGGTCCCAGAGCAGAAAGATGCCTTGAGCTACCCAACAGGAACCACTGCTGAGACTTGTGCCCTGTGTTGCATGGAGGGAGTTTGAAACATGCTCCCATGGGGCAAAGAAGCCTTGCTTCTGTTTCGCAGGCCGCAGTCCATGAGGAGACCCAGCCTGGAGGAATTTCCCAAGAACAGGTACATAACGTCTCTTTGAGTAACTGAGCCAGGTTCACTCATCCTGTTTTCAAACAGGGGCAGAAGAATAGCATTCATGCCATTCAAACACCAGCTTATTTCTGTTACAGTCCTGGGAGAAAGTACCAGAGGCAGCTGTTCCTCTTTCAAGCATAATGCTCCAACTGCCCTCTTTGTTGCTTTGCTAGATCACTGATTAGGGAAATCATCTAAAATATTTGGAAAAGAGGTTTAAATCTCCCGCTCATACAAAACAGCAGAAACATGGGACATCATTTGCTGCAGAGATGAGTTTAATAATACAACCAGTAGACAGAGAATGATCATCACCACCATCTTCTTTGGCTATGTCTTAAAGGCAAGGGGAACCACAGCTTCATTTTGGCAAGGAACCTGCACAGAGATCTTCAGTTCACCACAACAGCATCTGCAGCATGTAGGAGCTGGACATGGATTTCCCAGGTCTCGCACCCTGGCTTGATTAGACAGGTATAGACACACTGTGGTTGTTTGTGGGTGCTGTGAGATCTACCTGCATTCACCTGTAAAAATGTCTCAGTGCTTCAGGCAAACACAGAAGCAAATGCAGGTAAGTGGGGCTTTTCAAGACTGCAGTTCTGGACTGGTGCAGAATTACAGCACATTTTAGATTTGGCTTAAAGTCAACAAACAACATGTCAACTCCTGATTTGTATCCCATTATAGTCAGCTCCCAGCAACAGAATTCTCACTAGCTTTAACTAGAAAAGGCTACAGATCTCAATATTGCTGCCTATTTCAGCTCAGTAACACCACAGACAACCTTGCCTCATAATCTCAGACAGGGAAAACAACACATATATGCTGAGGCACCAATAGCAGAAGTGCCTACTGGACAAGCTAATTTTTTCTAAACCAGGCTTGTTTAAAGCATAAATAAATGATAAATAAAATCAACAGACCCTTTTGTTGTGTAAAACTGAAATGGAAAAGAAAGCATCTCAATTGATCACTGTTATGTTCGGTCTCTCTGGAGTCCTTATGCCTGAGGAAAAAAAGAAAAACCCTATCTAAACCAGAGTTGCATAATGCCCTTCAGGCAATGTTGCTTACAGAGAAAGATACGAATCACTGTTGTTTTCCTATCTGTGAGTTGGACCATTAGCTTTAAAACCTTGTAGAACAGTTAAATAACACTTGCTTTTTAAAAACCTAATCTAACACAGACCTAACATTTTTTTATAGTATGATAAGAGAAGCTAAGAAGGATAAATAAAAAAGAAAGAGGAAGAATGTGAATTTGAAGTATATAATTAGGAAGAAATAGTTAATATTCCTGAAAGAGTGTTTTGGCTCAAAGGATAAAGGTAGGAATGAGGTTTTTTCTTTTGTTTATTGGCATGATACCATGAAAAAGAAGGGACTCAAAATAGTGCTGGCCTATCTTTAGAGGCATCTATTTCATTTTGCCTTCTATGGAAAAGCTGAACAGAAGGGGAGGATCCTGGCTGCTGTCATTGAAGCTGCTTCAGTCAGAGTGTATAAAAAGCACAGCTGCCAGAAATGATACATTGCTGGCTAAAGTGTAAAGTCCAAATATTCATTTTCTCATTAAAATGAGGCTTTATTGCTGGTGGATGCAAATAGGCTGGGAGGTTCATTTCTCACTGTATGGAGAAAAGCTAACAATGGAAAACATAATTCAAGTATTAGAGGCAATATAAATAAAGAAAAGGTTCACTCTCACTGCCACAGAGAGTTCAGTGGTACTGGTCCAGACTTCACTGATACTACACTGGGGCCAAACCTTGGAAAGTTCTCAAGTAGAATCCCCAGCAAAAATGCTGTAAATTCAGAGGATTCCTCAGTGAAACAGATTAGTCACAATATTTTAAATGTCTTCATCATTTTTTTGCAAAATTTACAGTAAATATACAGATCACAGTCACTATGTGATTATCTTCCTTTTTCTTAAAAAAAAAAATAAATAAAAGCTTTTATAATTAAGTTAACCATAAAAATGCATGACTGATACAACATCCAAACACAATAAAAACCTACTGCTGCTTAAATGGTCAAATTTGGCCAAGCTAGTTTAAGGTTAAGCTCTGCTTTTAGCCTACAATAAGCCCCGCAGGGGTGATCTTTACATGGTTGTGAAATGAATTGCACGGCTGAACTGCTAGCCTGCCCCACAGGGATTGAAGGCTAGGAATGCTCTTCTCATTGGCCACATGCAGTACAGGACGGAGATGTCTTGGGTTAAGCACTTCTCTACCTTGTATTTAACAACCAGCTGCTAGCTGAGAAGACAGAATTAGATGCTTGCAATTGTTATAGAGGGAGAATTATGTGACTCAGAATGGCAATCCAATCAAACCCACATATTGAGCTTCCTAGAGCTAGGAAATAAGAATAACTGCTCAGGCACAGACCTGAGAAGCATGTCTGAAATAATTCCTTTCTCTTAAGTGTATTCAGGCTTCATGGAACTGCTCCACGCAGGGTCACCAGCACACTTTATCCAGGTGGACACCTTGAGAATTTCATGCTTTCACTGAGATCTTGCTGGTGGTAGCTAACTTCCATTCACAGGTGGGATGCAGGCTACCGCCAGACCCATGTAAGGATAGCATAGTCACGGGACACGCACCCCACACAAACACTGGGGAGTTGCAGTTCAATAGGCAAACCCCATTATTATAGTCAAAACTTGCTCATATTTTTCCTCAATAATGTTACTTTGTCAGCTTGAAGCAAGTACTAAAGTACACAGTCCTTTGTCAGCTACCTGTGCTCCACCCACAGACTAAAGTCTCTCTCTGTTATACCTCCTGGGCATTGTTTTCAGCTTTACTCTTGCACCCTGTTTTCATCCTTTGGTTTTCTGCATAACATTCAGACCCTGTTACAGCATCCGTCTTCTCTGAAAGATTTGCAGTTTTGGTCCCAGCAGAACAAACAGTAATAACAACTTCACAGTAAGAACTTGGCCATGGAGGACCTCATCTGGGGCCAGGATTTCACTGATGGAGCTACGCTTCATAGATAACAGAATAGTGATCCAAGCACCAGAGCACTAATTATACGCCAAAAAAAATGGCAGGAAGGTACAAATGGAGCAAACCTGGTCACTGCAAGCAACATCACCTGCCTGGCTTTTGTGGATTAACTATCAATATGGAAACTATTTCAGTAATCCCCAAATGTCTCCTATTTCAGGTCCTTTACAATAAGAGTAGAGTTTAAGCTGCCCCAAAGCATTCTCAGGGTTTGCTGAGTATCACAGATGTCCCTGACAAGGGCTGTTGGCCTTACTTCAAAGAAAAGCTACTGCTACCCTCCCGCAATCCAGCTCCCAAGTGACGGAAGCAGCTGGGCTTAGTTAAACAGTTACCAAGCAAAAGTCATCTTCTTGCTCTGCTGTGCAAAAGGTTGTTCTAAATATTATTTCCACTACTTATTTAACTCTACTAAAAGGGCAAAATGTTCTCTTGAGAATAATGCTTTGGCTCAGCCAGTCAGTAAACAATGTGTTTTGAGTATTGCTGGCCTATCTTAAGTAAGATATATCAAGGTCTTAATTCATTAAGCTTATAGGCTTTGCTTTATTTTTTTAATGGAAAGGGATGAAATGCTTCTATAGTTAATAGACATACAAATAATTTATACAACAGTATCACCTATTTTAAAGCCTACTTCATGGTATATAAAAATGTCTCTGTGCTTTTGGAAAGTTTTAACTAGAAAATCACAGTCTGACAGGAAGAATCCTCTGCAGTGAAGACTAATTTAAAATTTCTGTGTTGTGAAGACAGGCTTTTATTTATTTCAATTTGATTTAAAGGCTTTTAACAGACTGTTCCGTTCATCTTGTGTTTGTCTTAAGTTGTATATTTCACTTGATGAAAAATCCCAGCATGGACCATCCCGATTTTAGGTCAGCTTTCTTCACAACCAGATGGATCAGAGTTCTGGCTAACAAATTCCATGTTCCTCACCTGGGATAATTTTTCAGCAGTTCACAAGCATCAAAGAAACTGTGAATATTTATAAGAATAGAGAACCCTCATCTGTGTTTTTACTGATGGCACATTTAAGCAAAACTAAGTATGAAAATGTTTATACTGTAAGTAAGACCTTGAATCCAGCTTTTCCCCTTGATAATACTTCTAGACTTAACAGGAAAAAAAAACCTACTATCCTGAATTTTAACATAGACAGATGTTTCAATTAGTTGCTTCATGTATTACAGAATTTTATTTTAGGTGTCTCAGTTCCCATTTAGGTTTGGTTAAACTTATCCACATATTGACACTAGAGGACATTACTCAAGTATTCAAAGCAAAAGCTATTTATTATCTCTTAGTGGATCAGAGTTAGAATAATCAAAGAAATATTTTACAGGTTTGAGAAGCAAATTGAGGAAACTATCTATATGTATGTAATCTATCTCCCTGTCCCTTCTGGGAAGGAAAGAAGGCAGTTTGTGAAAGGAAGGTGCCTCCAAAAGGAACAGAAAAAAGGCCAGAAAGGGGTAAATTAATTTCTTAATATAATTTGTGTCATTCTGTCACTAACCTTTTCAATTTCTCCATGCTTGCCTGTACACTTTTGACCATCAAATAGTATCTGGTAATAGCAGCCTGTTATTTATAGTTGATTAAAAGCATTAATAAGTTCAGATATTATGCTTTCCATTGACTTTTAGCCAGCAAAGAGTAGACTGGAGAATGACATAGTCTGAAAGCACTAAGGCATGGTATTGATAAAACTGCTGGAACACATGCTGAAAAATCAATCTATTGCTTTAGTGACTGATGCCTGCTTATTTTGCAGTTTTCACTATCTTCAAATGTGCTAATTACATTATTTATTGCTATAGCGCTTGAACAATTTTGTGTTGAATGGTTTTGTTGCTTCATAAATCATCATCAAGCATTAAAAAAGCCTCACTCATATGAAGAAATCTGCAGTAAATTTCTGTCCCTAAGTCCAAATAGAAAAAGTTTTAGGGTGAGAATTTGTCTCGATTTTTCCATAGTTCCTGTAACAGATGTAAATCCTAATTAGGAGTGGAAGAACTGGTAAAATGACTGGCTCCCAAACACTGAAGGTCTCAACAGTAGAAGGAACTGAAATCGGCACCACCAGAACCATCACAAACCTGGTGCCTGAACACAGTATGTTAGGTCTCCCAAAATAATAGAACTAATTTCAAACAGCATTGCTAAATGCAATAGAAAGCATATGTCTCTCTGGCTCTTTCATGTGTTTCCTGAGATGGATTCACACTGAGTGAAGGCTGAGACTTTCATGGATCTGTGCTGTCGCACATTTACAAGACTTGAAGATCAGATAGGTCTTTTAAAGACCTACTTGTTATCAAAAGATTTACAGTGCAGTTATAAGCGTTAACAATCTTGGATTCTTGCATTTTATTCACAGCTGAATAATTTGGTCTGTGATTCTGAATAAGTCATTTCCTGTCCAGCAAAGGATGGAAAGATTAATATTAAATATGGAATGTCCAGCAGTGATGATAAATGCAAAGTGGCTCAAGAGTCATACCAAGAACTTCAAAAAAAGAGTGAATGAGTCAGAAATTTTAACATCAGAGAAAATAACTCATTCAGATTTAGCCTAAAACATGGAAAAGTAATTTCTTCTAGTTGGATTTTTGGAATACACAGGTAAATATGTGACATTTCATTTCTAGAATACTGGACTAACAGACATTAAAGCTGGAAAAATAGAAAGGAATAAACATGCAGCATCCAAAGAAAATAAATTTGATCCAATGAGAGAGTCCCAGTAAAGACAACAGGAGGGGAAAAAAGGGAACAATGTGCAATTGATCAGAAAAGGAAAAGCAAAAAATGTACTGTAATTAAAGTGATAACTACTTGATATTAATTGCAAATAATTTCTCTATGTTTATCAGCTCTTCCAAGACTGAAACAAATATAGCTGTTCTCTAGAATAAGAACGTGTTTTACCATTTGAGACAGAATTTCTGTCAATTGTCTAGAATTCTGCAATCTCAGCCTTTTAAAACTAAAGCAGCAGATGTGCTGCAGCAGTCAAGCTTCTTATAAACTGCAATATTCTTTCTAGAATAAAGCTGAGGAAAAGACTTAAGAGCAGTTGAAAAGTAACATTGTACTTGAATGTAGGTCAAGAATTCATAAATGTGTTTTTTTTTCTTTGAGCATGTCAGCCACTCATAGTGATCTATCCTTTTGTTTCTGGAATCTAGAACTTTCACCTCGTTTTCTAGGGCCTATAGTATATAATTTCTGCACCAGTGTTTGCAACACTGGGTTTAACAACAAGAAGACTTTTGAAAGAGCTGTTTAGTAGTGAAGCACAAAGCCTGCAAAACTCAGTTTACTTCCTTGCTCTTTTGCATTGTTATTCTGCAGTATTCAGAGCCTGGATATAACAGCCCAGAAAAAACTAAAACTCCTACTGCAGTCTATGAGTCACACTCATGTTATTCTGTCACAGTTTTACTCTCCAATATTACCCTATGGCATTTTGCTGAATTTTTTTCACTAGGCTATTCAGAAACCAAATGGGAAAGTCAGGATGAGCCTGTTTCTGACAGAAGCCTCCTCTAAACTTCAATTTGCGTACTTGACAGGGAACGAAGGCTGCAGAATACTCAGTCACCAGTTGCACTTCTTTGAAGGAACTGAAAAAATATCTGCAGCCAGGTTCAGTGCTTCACATCCTAAGAGTTTTACAGGGCTCTGAATCTGCCTAGGGACTGCCCCATGCTCTGGGCTTAAGAGATTACATCATGTTGCCCACTGTCATCTTCTTGTCCTTTGGCTGATTCCCCAGAAAATCCTTGTTCTGGGAACTGAAAGAGAAGGTAATTATATTTTATTTAATTGGTAATTTCTCTATTGCGTCAGCTCTCTGTAGGGGACCTACTTGGGGCTCAGAAGACATTTAAGACCCTTACAAATATTTTCAAGAAGCAATCTTAAACTCAGAATTTTGCTGGCAACAGTACGTGGCTGTGGCTGGATGGATAGTCAGAGCCAGCAGCTTCAGAAGTAGAGGGAGTCTTGAAAAGTCACAGGCAGCTCAGTTTGCGTATCTGAACCCCAGCTGGCTGCCGGGGCACCTTGTGAAAATGCTTCTATTACAAAGGAACTTGAGCTAAGATCAGTAAGTCACCACTGAGCACTAACCACTAACCACCAACCACCACATTCTCTCTAACAGACCGTGAAGGTCATCAGATTCGGTTCTGCACTAACTTCCTCTGATGGGCAGTGCCCTCCTCAGGCAGCAGGCAGGACATATGGATGCTTCTGAACTGCTTTTAGGGTCTGTGCTTTTCAGGCCATCCACACAGGGTCCTGCAGCAGCAGGGGTAATGCCATTGCTGATGATATCACATATATCAACATGCATCACTAATGGAAGAAAAGAGCAGCAAAAGAGTGCTCCACTTGCCACAGCAGAACTGGGTAGATCCCTGTAAGGTGTGAGTGTTATGCATATATTCCCTGCAGCTGAGGTTCACCTACCTGAAGTGGGACAGCAGCTTTACAGCTGCAATAATCACAGGAACAGTGAGTAGCTCCACTAATAATCTCAGCACAGCTGGACACCTCACTTTTCCAGACACCAGTGATGACAGCTGGGATGTCACAGAAAGTAGCAAGTTGTGGAGTGTTTTGCAGAATTTCAGTAACAACAGCAGAAGGTCCTTGGCTATACTGAACTGCTCATCTATCCCCACACAGCTCTGGTGTAACAAATACCCAAGAGGTGATACTGATTTCTGAAACAGGCTGGGCCTAGAAAATGAGGTACTGCTGCTCCATACCCCATACTAACTCCTGGAACAAAGCCATGTGAACAGACTTCTGAACTGTGTGCCTGGACAATAGCAGCCCACTGTTGACATGGAGGCCCACAGGCAAACTTAGGGGATGATCAATATACGGTGGGGCTGATATGCACAGCAGAATTCTCCAGACTTCTTCTCAGGGCTCTGAGGACTGGCAGGCATATGGCTGGAACTGGTATCCATTGTGAGATTGCATCCCTGAGAGATGACAGTGGGCTTGCAACATTGAGAGCAGTCGTGTGGTCTTCCCATGTGGTGGCCTGCAGATGACTGGCTGCATTGAGGCTCTGTAGTGCTAATATAGATGAGGATCCTCTCAGAATGGGCATCTCTCCCAGGAAACCATGACTAGGACATCCTTAGGACTAATTCAGACACGCGAGAGTAACTTCACCCTATTTAGAAATAAAGCCACTGGAGTGCATTTAAAATGATTGCTGGCTTAGGAACAGGCACGTGCTACCCCTGGTACAGCACACGGTCAATTTGCAGGTGAGCATGTTTGGCATCTTAAAGCACCAGAAAATGCATTTTTATAAAGACTTGCTGTGATTTTTACTTGTAAATATGTTTCCACATTCGAAACCTAATTAAAAGCAGGCTTAATATATTCATCATTATGGACCCAAAAATATCCCTGTAGCTTTAGAAAACAAATAGCATTCATTTCAAATAAGCAATGCCATTACAGCTCTTTAAAAGGTAGGGGGCTCAATGTAAACATGATTTTTTTTTAATGTGTGTACTCATCAAATACCTTACAAACCATTACAAATCCTGTGCTTCTCTACAGCATTAGTTTATCTTTTCTACAACTAATGAATCCAAAGAGCATAACAGGGAATGCATGCTGGGTGAGACAGAGACAGACAAGTGCGCTAAGTCCATTGTTGTATTTCTGTAGAACTAATTAGTCTAATGTAGACATGGGAATTCAATTTGAAAGGATGTTGAATGTTTTCAGATCATGCTATTAATGGATTTTAAATAAGGTTTCTTGTTTTGTTTTTCTTCTATGAAGTATTGTATTGACATGATGTCCAGAAAACCTATTACCAAGGAAAGCCTTTCCATTTTAAAAGCCTAGAAATTTCTGCCATTTACAGATTCAAAATTACAGAATTAAAAAAGAATTGTGAAAGAAATTCTATACTTTCCAGTTTCCCCCCTTTTTTTTTTTGAAAAACTGATTCTCATGCTAGCAAAATATGGGAAATTAAATACCATATTTTGCCTTTTTCCAAATATTTAAACAGATTTCGTTCTAGAGTGAATACACATGGAATAATGAATCCCTCTCCTGGTCTTGGAATCAGCAAGCGTTCTTGAAAACCATAAGTGATACTGACCTGTCATGCATACATCCAGCACCAAACACCTCTTCATATTGGACCAATGCCATAATCTGGGGGGTGATACCTGCTGACTCAATAACAGTTCACACAAAAGGCGGTTGTGATAAGTGCTCAGCATTGCACCATCTCGAGCAAATTATCAATGTGCTCATGCATTAATCCAGTAACTCATAAATTGGTCTGTTCTATTTCTGTGTGGCTGAAGAATCCAGCCTTGCTGTGATATCTTCTTTCTGTTTCTAGTACACAAGGTTTTAGCCCAATTTATTGCCACTGATTAGAAACAGTTGTTGGAATATTATTCACTACAGGCTACAGTTTAATGCAGTATCACTACAGTGTCTATACATTCAATAAATTAAATAAAAGAATGAATAAATAATACCTCCCAGCTCCACACAAAAGAGATGTGTGTATCACTGTGCTGTACAGTGTCACATCAACCCAGCAAATCCTTTTTCCTGTCACAATATTAACCATTATACCACCCAGGGTTCATAAAGCACAATTTAGAGATAATGAAAAAAATACAGGACACAACATGTTTCTGGGTGATAATATTGATTCCAGGTGTTCTGAGAGAAAATTAATTCAGTCATATGTTGCAGCTATAACACTACTTACCCCTTTTATGGATGCCTGTTGAAACAGCTCCTAATATTCTGCAGACCCCAAACCACAGATCAAAACTAATTACAAAAATTAAGTTAATTGTTTAAGAGCTTGCAGCAGAGTGCAGATTAGAGACGCCAGCAGCTGCACAATGCCACCTGACTCTTTTCTTGCCCATGTGGAGCTTATGAGGGGAATGATACGCAGCCAAGGATTAGTAAATTCAACAGATATGGTCTTAAATGTTTCCCAGAGTGTGATACTTTTGGACCCCAGCTAAGGCACGACCATGATGTCCCCTCCTTTTTTTAAACTTGCACATATGTCAACAGATGCAAAACATTTCCATTTATTTCAACTGGTAAGTTAACCAGACTACTGGTTAGTAGGGCAGCTGAATTATTCAAAACAAATATTGTCTGGTTAGTCTGCAGATCTTCAGCAGATTTAACTCGATTCAGATTCATGCAAGTAAAAAAACAATTTGCAAGGCAGTTCACTTGTGGCTAAATCTGAACTTAGAATACACTCATGAACTACTCTTTTTGGCTATATCACTGACACTTTGCTATGGTTATTCATCATGTAATTCTGCTGTGTGATGATACCTTTGTTTCATGACTGACATTGCTAGTGCGAGAACATCCATACGGATATCAAAAAATAATACTGCACATTGGAGATGAGTCCTTGGGTGAAACTGCATTTCTGTTGAGTAAAGTAAACATTTCAAGGTGGTGTGGTTTACAAACAGTATATAAACAGGAAGTAGTAATAACTCTTGTTCAGATGGTGTCCTCTCTAGTGCGCACATTAGGTCTTCATCTTTCTTCACTGCACGGTTTGATCTTTGTGGCTGTCATTTGCTTTTCTCCTTGCTTATTATAGTGGTCAACCGATACTGGCACAGATTGGTTCTTTTGATTTATCTGCAGTGTCTTTCACTGTGGCTGGAGTGGCTGCAGTGTCTGTTGTCAGGGTTGGTGTAGCTGCTGTGCTTGGAGTTGGAGTAGCTGCGTTGTCTGTTGTAGTCAGGGTTTGAGTAGCTGCTGTGCTTGTTGCTGTGGTTGGCGTAGCTGCTGTGCTTGGAGTTTGAGTAGCTGCGTCGCCTGTTGCTTTTCCGTCAGATCCACAACCCCCCCAGTTTATATACTAGGCATGACATGCTGCGGTATGGAATACCCCTTTGGCTAGTTTGGGTCAGGTGTCCTATCTCTGCTTCCTCCTGGCTTCCTGTGCCCCTCCTCACTGATAGAGCATGAGACTAAAAAAGTCCTTGATCAGAATAAGCGCTACTTAGCAACAACTAAAAACATTGGTGTGTTGTCAGCATTGTTTTCAGACTAAAGTCGAAAACACAGCACTGCATCAGCTACTAAGAAGGAGAAAAATGACTGCTACTGCTGAACCCAGGACACAAGGCCACCATATACACTGTTAAAATATTTCCATACTATTTTCTAGTGTTCCAGAAAAAATACTACTCATTTTCAGAAGAACAAAGATTTAATCACTTCTGACTATGAAAACAGTGCAATGCAAGACATCTTTACCTCTGGATCCAGGACCTGCAATATCAACTTCCTTGAGCCAAATACTGAATATATAGTGGGCAGGAAAAAGCGACAATTCCCTTGTCCTTCCCACAGTATTGATGTAGCAGAGTGCTCTTCCTTCAAACCTTATTCAGAGTTACAGGCATGAGTGAACAGAAAAATGTGCTAGCCATAAAGCTCATTTGGATTTTCCAAAATTAATCTGCTTCTATGTTTAAAGAAGATATTCTCTTTTCATGTACAGCTTGTAGTTTTTCTCATAAAGGAAGGATGAATTTACTTAAAATTCATAACAAAGGCAATGTGGCTCTCAAATCAGATTTTGGGTGTGAGTAAAAGTGATCTATGGTTTGCACAAGCAGTCAGTCTTTACATTCATATTTACTAATCCTGGCCTTAAAAAGAATAATTGACAATGACACACCAGGTGATGAATCTGAAATTCCATGGTCTTCTGCATAGGATGAAAGTAAGCAAGTTTGTTCTGCCATTTTAAAAGAAGGTAGTGAAAAGCTGTCTCACAGCAGAGCTATTTAGACATTCTTCTTTTTTATTTCTAGATTATTCAAGTACAGATTCCCTTGTGAGACATAATTCTAATTTAAACTTATTCCTATTTTAATTTTGCTATGACTATTTCTGAGCTATTTCAGAGCTAAGTTGCTCTCTGAAGACAGCAAGTAAATTCCACTACAGAAAAAACAAAATAAGTTACTTTTTAGCTATGAAACTCTGTAGTGTTGCTGTTGTGAATCTTTTTTTCAGTTTATATTAGAATTCATTTGACCAGGCATTTCTATTTCTTTGTCCTGCCTAGCTGAAAACTGTCACTACGCAGTATCCCACTACCATGGGAGTGAAACTGCACACATTTCATGAAAATTTCTTCTCTTTGTATCAGATTCATACCTCGTTATATGGCATTTATTATAAATTGACCCCAGTCCCACAAGTATATAGAATTAATCTCTCTTCCTTGATTTGGTTTTTTTCTTTATTATACTGTAACTTTAAAGCAAGGATGTGGGCACTTATAAGGCCTTCTGCAAATGGATGAAAATGTATGCAAATAGACTATCTGGTGTTCCTTCGTAGAGGGCATTGGGAGGTACAATAGCTTGAAACTCACATTCCTATTTGCATTTGCCCTCCAATTTATTGAAAATACCCAGATGGAATTTGCTGAGCTGTGTATTTATCAATCCTAACAAGCTGCAAGCAGAACCTTTTGAAGACAAACCAGCCATTAGCAGCTGGAAGAACAATGCTAACCGCTGTACTGTGTAATAGTTTTTACAGCTTAACTAGAACAAATAGCCTGTTCCTTCAGCATGGAAATTCTAGCTTTGTCAGTATTCACAGGGCACTGGGTTTATTTGCATTAGGTTTAAAAATGTACAAGGCATGCTACTTGTTATGCTCATGTAGTATATTCACACATCATGCTAAAACTAAGAAGCTTCAAATCACATCTGTTAACAGCTACAGACAGCCAAGATTTTTTTAAAAAATACTTATTAATTTCTTTTCCTGTGAATCTTGTAAATCTTTTTGTCTTTTCATGGGCCATATTATTACTACATTTTGTGACAGGAAGTTTCTCTATTGAAATAGTCTTACACCAACAGCAATCTTCTCCCCTGTTTATGAAATTGCCTACTGTTACCTGTGAATTACTACTAGGTTAATCCATCAGATCAGATGAGAAGTCAGAAACATGACTATCCCAAATAATAAACTCAACAACTTAAATAAGAATCAGCCTTCAGGTTTTCCACTGATTAAACTATAAAAATGTGGAGGAAACAGGAGTGCCAACTGACAGAGGAAAGCAGTGTTGGTGTACTGCGGCCATAAGCATCCCAGCCAGGAGAGTTCAAGCTGATGGGGTTGACAACAACAAAGTCTTGACTCGAACAGTTTCTGAAGACAGCTACAATTCCTGGCATGGAAAGTCTGGTAAGTGCAGGATCCATAACAGCCATGTGGAGACCATGCTCAGCCAAGCCCCACATTTTTTCAGCAAAATAAATGCAATGTTAAGGGCTAACAGCAAGGCATGGAGGCAGTAACATCTTCTACAGCTTTATCTCTTTAACAGCTAGGCCTCTATTGTAAAGCAACTGCTTTGCTTTTCTACAGCTGATTGAAAAGATGACACCTCGAAAGGGCACTTAATTCCACTTACTTCAGACATACTTTAGCTAGCTGGATTGTCCTCCAGAGGTTAGTCTTCCTCCACTGACCACAGAAGGAGCTTCAGTAACTACTTTACACTACATGTTTAACTTTTAAATTGCTGAAGTTAGTGAACTGAGTCCCATTTCAATTCCACAACTTTGGAAAGGTGAGGACCTGGCTTGAATGATCATTTATTTGGTTATTTTGCCAGTGTTGTCCCTGAGCAGATGTTTCTATTGAGCTGTCCACAATGGCTCCAGAACATCTCCTGAGTGTTTGCCATTAATTTAAAAGTCAGTCATGTGTGAGTAGTTTAGATTGTTCCTCCCAAAAGTCCATTACCTTCGTACTGAATTGTATCAATTTAAACTAATACCCATATGCCTTGCTTTCTCTAAATGACTGTGGAAACACTATAATGTAATAATCTGAGTCTCACCCATGATGCTTTTAAAAAAGCTGTGTGTGCTAGTATACATGGGAAACTTTCTTGACTCAAATTTTCACTGTATATGCAAAAAATAACAGAGATGCAAATTCAGATGATAAAATTAATAGATTCACAATTAAATACCTGGCAGACTGCCTCAGGAAGAATAACATCTCCTGTCATTAAATGGTATTATTTCAAAGTATATAAACACACCTTGTGTTCATCATCAGACCACAAATAAATATTATCAAGTGACATGAAACCAGGCCAGATGGAGTACAAGCCCAAGAGGCAGTTAACAAATAAATTAATTAACATTCAAATTAAAATGATTACAATTCTGATCACATATAAATATTGAGCTGTCAGATCTAAGCCTTGTTTGGAAATACAGCATTTGCCTGTATTGATGGATGGAAGAATCAGAGTTATTATTGACTTGAAAGCTCAAAGTCTATTAAATGCATCATCTCTGGATTCCACCCTTTGTTCACTGACACATCTGAGTGACATTTGGGTAATGGTTTGGTCCTGATAATATATTTAGTGTAATCTCTATCACAGTGTGATTAACTGTACTGGGAAAAAAAGGTGTATTCACCTTTTGCAACAGGTTGTAGATGGGAAGCATTACCTTCAACATTTGTAGCTAGCTAGGCACAGAAAGAGATAATCCATACTCAGTGGTAGACTATCAGGACTTTTCATGCTACATATAATGACTATACACAACAGATTTCAGAATAAAACCTAATCGTCTCATCATGCAACCCAGAGACAATAACAATCCCTAATAATTGAGGAAGGAGAGCAACAACTCATTACACAATGCTTAATATGAAGGGTTGGAGGATATAATTACCAAGAGTTCTTACTTAGGTTCAGACAATAATAGAGGTCAGACACGTAAGAGTAACCTGATTCTGCGAAGAGACTCATATGTATAAACACTCACATGCACATGCACACAGACACACACAACCCATTGTAAATGGCATAATTGAAATCAGTTGGACTACTCACAGGGTCTATGACTTATTTACTACATTGTTTCTCTAAAACGCTCTGGTAGTGAGACTGGTCTGAAAGGAATCATCAAGTGCATTTATATTCATTGTAAAGTTGTAAAAAGGCCTCAGTTTGACTAGAAATAAGGCCCAGGGTACTTTAAGTTAAATATATACATAAATCTTTTCACAGTCAAAGCTTAAGGGCATTATGCAAATGGTGGTGCTTTCAGATGAAATCACTTGATATAAGCAGTTAGTGTAATTCATGTTACTAAACAAATATAAGGCAAGAAATGTGTATTTAAGAGAAATTACTCTGAAAAACCTCATTACTTTCTGATTATTATTTCTCCTGTGCCCTTTCCTACTTCACTCTTCTATAAGTACATGTTGATATCTTCTGTGCCAAGGAAAATGAAAGCATGTTATTTTTTTGCTTTAAATTACCAATCTGTAATTTCATAGACAAGGAAAGTTTCCTCTTCCATCATTCTCCAAAATGATGCATCTTCTGAGCAGCAAAACAAAAGCCAAATTTAGTTACCATTGAATTTCTTATGGATTTCCCATGCACTTGTCCCAGCACAAAACGGCTGATGAGAAATGAGGCTGTCTATTCTCCTTGCCGCACTGCTACACACAGGGGACAGGCTCTATGTTCTACAACTGCAAATGAACACTACATAGTCCTCTCCCATGTCCACACTGTGATAGCAGTGCACAAGCCATTTACCACATTCACAAAGTATTTATTCTTCATGTACATGTTTGGCCCCTCTTGTGGAAATATTATTATGATGGTTTGCCATTCATGGGCTGGATGCAGTGGAGTTTCGGAAAACAGTCACATCTTACATATGGTTAACATACATGAATTAATATATCTGCCAAAGGCATAAATTGAATCCACTTGTCTTTTATCAGTCACCAGTTATTCTTCATGAACAGACTGGTCTCAATTTGACCTATTAGACAGTGGTTTAGATGGTTGGCAATTTCTTATTCTCCACACTATTTTCTTAAAAAAAAAGAATCAGATAGGGCAAAATTTACAGTCCTGTACATATACTGATAGAACTGAAGTAAGGCAGCAGCCCTTCCTGGTCTGGGCAGGGTTACAATGGCATTGAGGTATGTGAACATGATTATATGCAGGTTTACATACTTATCACTAAAAGCTATTCCTATACTGGGAGGGGAATAAACTACTAGAGTAAGCATATTTATGATGCTGAATCTATGCCCATCCTTGTCAAGCTATATTAGTAAAATACTAGTATGTCAGCATATAGTGAAATAAAACCTATAGGGTTTGGCAGCTTAATAAATTGGTATAATAAACTCTGTATGTGTCATAGCTGTCCCGATTGTAAAGGAATATACATCAGTTTAAACCACCTCTATTGAAGTCTAGTTGATCACATTTCACTTTGCAAGGGCACTGCTTAAGTACATGCATATGGCCAGTTAGTGCAGCTCATGAAAAGTTGAAAACGGGTATACTATGATGGCTGGGTTCTTCAAAGTGTACAACTGCATGTCTCTCAACTTTCATTAAAGTGACATGTGAACTGCTAATGCCATATTTCTGTGTCTAATTGTTCCAGTAGTGAAGAAAACTTTGCTAGTGTACTTTGTAGCTAACCAACAGTTTCAAGTTTCTAGATGACAAGAACTGACATCTCCAGGAAGTGTAAACAGCACTGCCAGAGAATAAAAGCTCAGATGCTTGCCGGTGGCTATTTGAAAGCACTATTTATTAATTTTGCTTACAGTGGTACAGCAAAAATCATATTTGGAAGACCAGCACAAAGTGCTCTTCTATATTTTGTTGCCTTCACTGGGTGTTCTCAAGGGAGCTTAATTCTACAGTAACCCAGATGGACATCTGAGAGCTGCAGTGAGGAAAGCTGAGATCCATGAGTACAAATGGCCTGGAGCTAGGAAGATGTTATCCTTTGTTTTCCTTCAGTTGCTTTTTACTTTAAACCTTTATATCAGTACTGCTGTTTGTCTAGACTGTGATTAGTTTCCTTTATCCTCCCAAAGACTTCAAACGGAATTAGACCATGTTCTAAAGGACATAATGTTAAGGTGTCAAAGATGCCCACTGTCTACACTGTGGAAATCAGTGGGAATGAGATATTAGCCCACATGTGAATTTCTGTGAATTCTGCTACATTCCTAAAAGCTTTTTTTTAACATTTGTATCCATACTTATATCTGGCTTTGATAGTTTCCTGGCCTAAATCAAATTCTTCTGTGGTTAAGAATGCAACCCCTTTGTGGATCTGCAACTTCAGTCACAGCATTTAGCCCACTCACTGCTTTCCCATTTTCTATATTATTTGTGGTACCCAAAGTTATATTTTTCAAGATGAGTGTATTACAAGCCCTTCTTAAGTCTATTACATATGGCTCCAGTTTTCCCTCTTTACTTCTTCCCTCACCTCCACTTAGATTTTCTTACAGTTTCCCTTTTCCTGTCAAAGTAGAATTTTTTTAATAACGACAAGACCCATCTGCACTGAAGGTGAAGTTGTATTATAGCAGTCAAACTTGATTTTGATTCCGACAGGAACCAGTTCAAGTTTTTGAAGATCTTTGCATGAACTGATTATCTGCCAAGTAAACATGAAAAATTAACACTGGACACCTGAATAAGAAGATATTGTGTGATCTTATTATCTACACTGTCTCTCTATATATATAAGAGCTAGCACAAGAGAGTGATCGTATGATAATATGATCATACATATCATGTTATACATTACATGAATATACACATATACTTCCTATATATACACACAAATATGTCTGTAAGCAAATGCATATATATGAATACACATACTTTGCTCAGTTCTAATCACAACATAGTTCATTAATTTTGGTAAATATGTATTATGCCTCTGTAATGAAAAAAACCTCTGCATGACTGTTTAGAGGGAAACACTGGATATTGCCGACTTCTCTTTGCTGTACTGCAGGTGTTAATGCACTTAGAAGTGCTACACATCCATGATTAAATTTGCCCTCAGGAAAAAAAGTAACTATTTGTTCTTCATTAGCATTTTTGTTTGATGGGATTCCACAATCCAGTCTCAGGAACAAATGAGGCATTTTCACTCATCACTGCAGATGCACTGTATTTGTCAAAGAGGCTTTTAAGAAATGCAAATTAAGCAAAAGCTATGAAAAACCATGCAGATGGGGAAAAATCCCAAACTACTGATAAGAGTGCCACTCCTCTTTGGCAAAGCGCTCTCGTGGAAAACTGCATGGTGCAGGGCTTGAAGTCACCATCCTGGCTGCACTTGGCTGGCAGCTGAATGCCTGTGAGTTTTTAGTAATCTGTATGAAACAGGCTACTGCTTTAAAGCGTTTTTTTGTGGCCATCACAGATTCACTCCACTAACCTATCTCGTAACCTTGGCAGAGAGGGCATTTTGTGGTAGGATAAAAGCTGACCAGCTCCTTTAGCCCCAAGAGTGGATTTCCAGACCACATCATGAGCATAGTGTGGTGAATTTTTTATGGCAGCACATCTCTTCAGACATAATACATTCAGGCTGAGAGGCTGTTAATCCATCCACTGTCATGAGCAATGAGTTTGTTTAATTATGTTCCCAGGCAAATAAAGATCTCAGCTGGCTGAGTCCCCATTCCCTTCTCAAATCTGCCCTCCCCTAAACCCATGTATTAATGATGGAAAAGCCCTTAAACGTGGCTAGGTATCTTCTGCAAAGAATCATTTGCTGTAAAAATCCACAAACTTCATCCTGGATAACATGGCGCTAGGATTACTAAGGAAAGACTGCGTGAAGGTTTGAAGATGGTGGGAGTCATGAAATAAAATTTCTGGGAAATGTTAATGTTTCCATATATGGCTTACTTCTCACCAGAAAATTCTAGGAGAATATGAAGTTCAGAAATAAATACCAACTAAAGATTACGGAAGCATTTATTTTCCAGGAAAAAGCAGTCTTCTTATTTTATGTAGTAAATGATATATTGTGGTATATTGTATAGAGGATGATATATTAATATGCCTGAAAAGTCTAAACAAAAGAAGTTAGAAGTGAAAGTAAAGTATTTTTGTGTTAACAGAATTGTTCCTTGGAAATATTTACCCCAGAAGATTTCAGTGGAACAGATTCATTCATTCAAAATATTTCCATTTCAATTAAATTGTGTTTTCCAATGGAAACACTTTTCCTCATTTTTTTAATCACCTCTTTTCAGTATTTTGTTAAACCTGAAAGCATATTGCTCAATCTTTTCTTCCTGGAGGGAAAAGCTCAAGTCCCAGACACATTTTTTTTGGTTAAACTTAGAGTTACTTACAGTATTTCTTAGCACATTGTGCACATTCCTTGTCAGAAAGCTATTGAAATGAGTATTTTTTTAAGCCATTACAGAAGAATTTTTATTCAATAAAATTCTACTCAGTAACTTTAAAGACTACATTTCTGTTTCAATTTTATGTAAGTTTCACACAGGTAATTTCTGAATTCCTTGAAAAACTACACAGATTCAGGATCCAAGCTGCTATTTCTGTTGCCTGCCATAGATATACATTATCAGACAGAAATTTAATGCTGTGTTGCTAAATGTTTCCTTTCATCACACACATGAAATATTGATAATATGCCCTGAAGAGGTCAGGCCTTTCCTCTATGTAGTACTTTTTTCTGTGAAGCTGTCATAAAATTATTTTTTCTTAATTTATTATCTCATAGGTAATATCCTGGGCTCACTGTTCATAGTTTATGCATGCATACTGTTTTCTTTTATTAGACTTGGTTCAACACTCCCGCAAGGCCATGTGCATGGCACAGAGATGAGGGAAGAGAAGCCATTTGAAGAAGTTGCTGACTTGTTTGCTTCCCTCATCTGAGCTGTTTGCTCCCATTGACTTCCCAGTTCGTTTTTCCACTGGCTCAGAAGTACCAGTGGCACTGCAGGGTCACTGAAATGAAGGGTTATCCTGGGGAGGGTTCTTATTTTAACCATTTGTATTGTGTGCCTTATGGCCTCATAAGCTACTCCTTCTGTATCACTGAGGGGTTGAGGGAGAGGAATCAGCAGCAGGATGGATGGGAGATGAATGTAACTTGGGTCGGAGCAATCCCAGGCACAGCTACAGGTTGGGCAGAGAAGAGATTCAGAGCAGCCCTGTGGGGAAGGACTTGGGGATGTTGGTTGATGAGAAACTTAACATGAGCCGGCTTCAGTGCGCGCTTGCAGCCCAGAAAGCCAACCGTATCCTGGGCTGCGTCAAAAGGAGCGTGACCAGCAGGTCAAAGGAGGTGATCCTGCCCCTCTCCTCTGCTCTCGTCAGACCTCACTTGGAGTATTGTGTGCAGTTCTGGTGTCCTCAACCTAAAAAGGACACGGAACTGTTGGAACAAGTCCAGAGGAGGGCCACGAGGAAGCTCAGGGGGCTGGAGCACCTCCTGTATGAAGACAGGCTGAGAAAGTTGGGGCTGCTCAGCCTGGAGAAGAGAAGGCTGCGTGGAGACCTCCTACTAGCCTTCCAGTATCTGAAGGGGGCCTATAAGGATGCTGGGGAGGGACTCCTCCTTACGGACTGTAGTGATAGGACAATGGGTAATGGGTTTAGTGTGAGGTGTCCCTGCCCATGGCAGGGGGCTTGGAACTTGATGACCTTAAGGTCCTTTCCAACCCTAACTATTCTATGATTCTATGATTATTACTCATCTAAGGAATTGTATTATGATGCATATAAATATTCAAGTTCTCATATTAACCTTTACCAAGTGTTTGGGCTATGGTGAAAAAGATACTCAAATGAATAGACCTATGATTTAAATTGTAAGAACACTGAGTCTGTTCATCACATACAGATAGGGTACAGATAGAGGGAGTTGAATATTTTGGCCACAAGCCTCAGCACATCTGACAATGCAAAAATATAACCTGCATTAAGATTTGATTTCTATCATTAATTTTAATTAATTTTAATAACTGTAGCATTAACACATTAAATTCCATATCTTTATTACCAATGTAAGTAGGCATATGATTATTATATTCATTAAAAAAAAAAATAGGCCCTGTAGGATATGAGCCATAAAACAAGAGGGAAGATACCCAGACTACTTTTTGACTTTTAAAAAATTCCTAAAAGTAATAATATCTGTATCTATGACCTTACATATGTAATTCCTAACTATTAGTCGAAGAAAAATTGAACTTTTCAATAATCTAACATTTAGTTTAATGTAAAAAACATTCTTAATATACAAGGTACATTTGAATAAATATCTTGCACATGCTTTTCATGTTTTTTTCATTAGCAAATCATCTTGCATTTACTTCATTGAGGAGTAGACATATGCTGGCCTAACCTGCATGTCATCCACCCTGTGACAGGTCCTGTCAGCATTTCATGAGAGAGAATTCCTTCCCTGAGTAATTACAAATCCAAACATAAAAAACAAGTGGGGAAAGAAAAAGTTAGAGTAAAATTATTTACTCTTCAGAGTTACATTAGAAATAAACCATAGGAAATTTCAGAGCCTTCCAATACTTCAGATATTCACCCCCAGCATCTGGCAAGTCTCATAGGATCATACTCATTGGCATACTTAAAGGTCTGATGTTGCAAAGAGATGCCTCATGACAACTTCAGAACTTTCTATTCTACACCCCAATAAAACTGTTATGGAACCAGATACTTTTAAACACTTCTCTAAACAAAAAACAAACAAACAAACAAACAAACAAAAAATTCTGAATGTGTGTGCCTCCATTGCCCATCTAAATCATTAAGAGCATTTTTCACATGGGTATTGCAAGGATAAAATACTCATTCTGAAGTGGGTAAGTTATCCAGATTCTACATTAACAGAAGCAATACTCTCTTCCTGTAAGCAGATATTCAGAAACACATCTAAAAGCTCAGAAACTCCTTGCATTCTATCTTAATTAAGAACCAGACTTTGGAGACCTACTTAATCCAAGCAATGTGTTCTCGTTGTCTCTCCTGCTCTCTTCCCCTTCCAGGCTAGAAGTGGTATTTGTAAGTGTAAACAGCTTCACAAGAAGCTGTTGCTTGGTGGGAAAGACTATGAAAATGCATTAATTATCAAGGAGATTTTCACATGGAAACATGTAAGGGGAAAAAAAAATGCTTTTACAAAGGTGTTTGGCTCATCATTTAGGACTGCGGGAGGGCCATTAGCAGACATGACCTAAACATTTTGGCCTTATTTTCTCAAGTTACTGGATAGACACTTGAGATGATGCTTGTTAGTCAGGCCTAGAAACACCAGACCTACCTGGTACCACTAAAGATGTGAAAGAGATATTGCATGAATATTAATTTTTAGGTATCAAAAGGAGTACTCTCAAAGTCTATTTAAGTACCTCTGATGGGGACAGACACTGACCCTCTTTCTCTGGAATTCAGAAAAAAGGGGGTCCAGAAGAGAAAAAATCTCATATGTTTTAAGATGTTGCTGCAGTCTTCTACAACACAAGAGAGCCACAAAAGGGGAAAAAGGCATACACATACATACATTTGTCTTCTCTGCCTTACCTACCAACTATATCTCTACATAGCCTATTTGAATGTTAGATATGTTTCTTTTTTTGTATAAAGATGCATTTTACAAAACATTTCAGCTGTATCTATGCTATTCTGGGCTAGGGCAACACGCTGTGCTGTATCTGGAGATGTTTTAAAATTGAATGAACAAAGTATTTTTCCCTCACAGAAAGTTCCTTATTTCAGATCTAATCTGGAACACGAGCAAGTGTTACCATAAGCTACTGTAAAGCACTGTATGAAGAAAGCTAAATCCATCTCAGCCAGACCCCTACAGCTGCACAAGTCATCCACTGCATTTCCCTTCTGGCAGTGTTTGTTGCTGTTTTCACTCCCTGGTCTGTCTTAGAACAGCACCAGAATTTTACTTAGGGATTGGTTTGCAACCCCACAGTACTAAGAGACAATCAAAATAACGCCATCAACTCCATTTTAAAATCACATTTCAGTTATTAAGTTAAAATTAAACTGTATCAAAATCTTTAATATCCAGGGATCAGATAGATTAAAATCATTTGCACTCTGCAACAAAATCTATTCCCTTACATTGTTTATTACCAGCATGAAAGAATTCACTACCGATAGTGAGTGACTTATTAAAAATATTACCAGTTATTCTTTTTTAAAAAAATCAATTCTCACTGATGATTTCAAGAAAATACTAATTAAGAATCTAAACTGACAAAATAAAGCTAGTCTAATAGGATCCTGGAAGAATCAATCACTATAATCATCTACTGCCATAAACTCTATGGGAAGATTACAAATATGATGCTTCAAAGGAGGGGAAAATTATTTTAAAATGTAATCTGAACTTTACTTCTGAAATACCATGACCATCATGATCCATCACCCACAGTCACTGCCCAGACTTACAATAAATCAAAGCTATGATTCAGTGGCTACAATTAATCATGTGAGAGCAAATGTTGGGAACAGTACTGTCGTGTCCAGTACATGCATTTCAGAATATATGCGATAAAGTATGTTAGTAAACAGCAAACAAAAAGCTGAAAGGAATTCACAGGACTAGTAAAACCTGATACAACAACTAGTTAAAACAAACAAACTAAAACAAAACAAAACAAAACAAAAACACACAGAAAACCACCACAGAGATTCAGTTGAAGCAAAGCTACACTGCCTAAGGTACATGGGAAAAAGTGATTCTTTACACACTGGAAATTAAAATTTTACTCAAAAAGAAATGTTACATGCTACTATCAAAGGAAGTAAACTACCTTAGAAAGTAGTTTAAGCTGTGAAAGTTATTCAAGTAGAACAAATAAGCAGTTATCAGAACATAATTGGGGGCTGTTTTGCAGGAGCTTCAGAATGTGAGGATTCTGGGAATAGAATTTATACAGGAATCAAGATATCTACCCATTTTTCAACTTGCAAGAAAGATCTGCTCCACACTACTCAGAATTATAAACAAGAACTCAGCTAAAAATCTGTTCACATCAGGTCTATAATACAGTTTAATCTAAGAAAAGCTTATCCCTAAAGATAATCTCACTATGTATGACCAAAATAAATCCAGAAGTGTGTAACATCACATTAGATAATTTGCTAAACTATTCCAGAGACTTTTCAATCAGCATTTGTATAACTACAACCATGCATCTTGCTACCAGAAAGTATTATGAAAGTCTTAGATGCTGTAAGAAATAATCAACCTTTTACTTCTTATTGGATATCTACCAAAGACAAGTTGCTTTAATCGAATACCTTATGCAGACTTTATCAGGATGGATGATTTTATACTTGCACTTTCGAACAATAAATCTAAAGTGAATAATTGGAATAAATCTTCTGTACAGTCTGTTCATGCAGTTCATGCAATCCATCTGAAGTCTTATACTTCCATGCAATAAATTGGGAGAAACAAATCATGAAGCACCATTTCAGAGCAAAGTAGTATATAGTCTAGCCTTCCTTCACCATATGGGCTGAAATCTTAATACAGAAATTGCTTTCATTTCCTGTGAGAAACCAGAACGGCTTTTCTCCAGTAAACTGTAGATATCTATTAAACAAAGTTATGGTGAGAAACAGAACATTTAAATTCACTGTCAAGAGTTTTCATTTTGATTATAGCAATTTCCAGTTTAAAGAAAATGAATATCCAGGAAAGCATTTAAAATTAATCCTTCCCTTCTGAAGCAGCACTAAAAAATAGTTGGGAGTGAAATATGATTACTTCATTTCAAATCTTGTCATCTAGAATAAAAGATTCAATTGTGTATTTATTTGGCAGTAGCTCACTAGGCAGAGTAAAAGGGCTCAAAGTCCTTTACAGAGCTCTAAAATTCCAGCTTCAGCTTTGCTGCTTTTCCTTCATAAAACTTCATAAACTATAGGTCAGGGATAATTATGGCACCAGCCTAGTTGTTCTACGTTTTCTTTCTTCAAATTCCAAGTATAAATATCAGTGAGGAGCACTACTGTGTTTTAAGTTAGAAAGGAACAGCAAACCCTCTGTCTGCATAAAGGTCATCTTACCTCTTCCTTTTTTAATGCAAAATGAGACATTTGAGCACAGACAAAATACACAGCTAAACATAATGAAAAAGCTAAATGCCATTTCAAGTCTGTCTCCAATTACTGTACATAATAAGCATTAATATTAATAGGAGTTCAGGGAATCCAACAAAACAATGACTTGAGCTTGGACCCCCCATCATCTTGGGAAGGGCTGTCCTGGAAAAAACTGTGCTTGTCATTTTGACTAGAGTATGACTGTAAGAAAACTTGTTATACAAAGTGTCACATACTCATAAAATTAAGCAAATTGGCATGTTCAATAAGATATTTTACTGCAGACAAAGCCTTAATATTTCTGACCTGGCAGAAGGCTAGTATGTCCTTCAGAATCTTCCCATTGTGGTGTTTCCTTCACCACCTCTTCTCTGGCTGAACTGCAGAAAGAGAATTCCATTCTCTGTCCCAAATACTTTAATATATATATATATATATTGGGTCAGTCAAAGTTGTTGCTCCTTTCTTTATAACATTTATCCTGTCTGCTGCTTCCTTTCCATCCTGTTCACCACTGTGACACAGTCTCTTATTTTTTATATTGATTATGTACTCTTTTGAGCTTTACTAACAGTCACCACACTTCCAGTTCACCCAAAATGCTGGTTATCTTCCTGCTTGATTGTTCAGACTGCCTCCCCCCTGTCACAAAACTTGCAGCAGCACAACTGATAGTCTATCAGTTCAAGCTCAGAACAGTGTACTTCCTCATACTGTTCCCTATTTTCCACTCCACTCTTCTCCTGAGCATGTTACTCTGAACATGCTTCATCAAAAACATTAATATTATCTACCAACTTGCTTCTGACATCTACCCATCTGTACCTGTTGCTGCACTTTCAGGAATTTCAACTAGAATTTTATCCTACCAGGCCACAACAACACTCGACATGAGAAATGTCATCCTTAATCACAGACACAGATGCACATGAAATGAGTAAATGAATGCATTCTTATGTATTTCATTTATTTATATCTACACACATACACATACTCTCCCCGACATTTTTATGTTACTTGAAAAAGTTCAACAGGAAGTCTCGTGCAGTTACTAAATGTCTGGGAACATGGCAGAAATTTGGGAAGAGCAAAAGCTACTGTCATACCTAATGCATAAGACAGATTTCAGCTGTTATCAATGGGTATCATTTCACTTCCTACATGTAGCACTGAACGGAAAGACACCTGAACTGATTTGGACCCCAGAAATAGCTTTTTTGCCATTCCTGGCAGTGTAAAGCTCACAATGGTTTGGCACCATGGTGTTTAGACCTGCCCTCAGCAAGGTGTAAACTCAGTAATGATGCACTCGAGTGCATCCAATTCTAAGACTCAGCGAAGCTTACGTGAAGGTGGCACAAAGTTTATTTAACTAATTAAAGCTGCCTTAAAACCCCTGAATGAAGTGATTCTGTGAGATCCTAGCTTGTCAAAGCTTACCCATACTCACTTTTCAAAATAACACGGCAATATAAAAAATGCTGTACAGTACCAAAAAGATATTTGTCTGCTAAGAAAAAAAAAAAAGACCTTTAATGTCCCCTCAGTCAGATGTCACAGTTCTTTCATTGTCTTTCCTATTTTACATGAAACAGGAAAAATAAAGGGTAAACTGGACCACTTGAAAATCTAACAATTACCTGCTTTTCACCTTACTGACTTCAGCTCAGTGTGCAATTTCAAGTGGATTGTTTCTGAAAATGACCCCATGTCAACAAACTACTAGAAGGAAATACTTCCCTAAACAGTAGTATAATCAGTGTAGATGTAACTAACACTGAGCTGCTCTGTTTTGTGGGTTGCTCTGTAAGCAGCCACAGGCCACAGTGACTTCAAGCTCACCAAGTTACAAATCCCTTCTTGTAGAATCAATAGAAATCTACTGGCAATCCTAGTCCAGGAAGGTTGCTACTGACACATCTGGCACCATGTTTCATTTATACACTTAATTATTTAAGAACAAATAGATGGGTTACTATTCAGAGCTCACCATTGATATGAGCCTTTTTAATATGACCCCTTAACGATTGTTTTTTAAACTATTTCTCCTTAAAAGGTTTATTTATATTTAAAAGCCTTGCACACTCCAGGAACTCTACAACTAGCTTATGATTTGAACTGAAGCATTTATGCCATCCTTGTCACCATGGTATCCAGGGCAAACTCTATTTGACGATACCTTCCTATTTTGCTTATTTCAAGCATGCTGGTCCAGCATTCGTGGAGCAAACTCCGTTTGCTGGATAAACCATAAAATTTCAATGTTAGCTTGCAAACACTTGGCTCTACAGTTTCCATTGATTTTAATGAGACTTGTACATTCAAAACTGTAGGCAGAATTTAAAAATTTGGGGTTAACATCACAAGTCCGACCACATCAGCTCTTTCTGCTGGCTGCAAAACAGCCCTTAAGCATGCAACAACTTCCTAAAAATAGAAACACCCACTCTAAAGTACACCATCCTAAAGATAAATATGAATCTTAAAGGATTCAGTAAACGACAGTAACACAGATAAAATATTATCCCATCCCTTCAGTGCAACACATTGCATGGGCTTTCTAAATAAACTGTTTTACAGCCTCCATCCTTTCCTTCCCATCATTGCACCAGCTCAGGCTCCACATCCTTCAATCTGCCACCTCACAGATGCAGATTAATACTCCCTCAGCATATGGTAGACACACAGAGACAAAATCAATCTCCCCTTTGTCCCTGTCTCTTTATCTAAAATCAGGTCAGACCTAAAAGAAGAATACCAGTTTTGTGCTTTCTACAGTACCAAATTATTTTGCAGCACCTTTGGAATGGGCAATGTCATTTCAAGAACAGGGAGATAGTGTTAGGTAGTCACCTGCCCCGACGCACCTATGTATATGACTCCACGCACACGCTCCTGACTCAATGCACTCAGCTTTCCTGTGTGGGACAGCCATGCTTCTTACATGCAGCATGAAGAGTGGGAGCTCAGAAGTATTCCTTCTTTATTATCTTTTATTCCCTGTCATGATAATCAGGGAAGGCAGAAACGGCAATACACGCAACTTCTGCCAGATTAATTTCTTTTTAGGCTGGTGGAAGGTTTTAAAAAAAATAATTAAACAAGCATGATTCATTTCCGATTATTCACTGTGAGATCCATTCAATTACTGCTCTAACAGTACATTGGAGCAAGGACACACGGAAAGGTCAGTCTGACCTCTGCTTCTAAACTCTGCCTAGCAGTTGCTTCCAGATGGTTCTCTTCCAAATGCAAAGGCAGAGAACATGCAAGTGCATAATGCAACCTTGCAGCTGAGGACCCACTCCAGGTAAAAGAAGAGCTGTGAATCTTAAAAAAGAAATTATAGAGAATATTTGCATAGCATTTGCTGTTGAAAATATACTTGATTTGAGGAGCTTGGCTCCAGATACAAAACAATCTTTCCAGTTTCCTAGCTTGCAAATACAATGATTTGTTCTGATTTCTTGTATACAAACTGATTATGCCTATGGATAAGTACTAGCCTCAGTAATATGCAGCATGTAGCATGAAGAACTCACAGAAGAAAGAAAACAGCAAAATATACTGTGAAAGGGTAGGGTGGGGTGGAAGGCAATTTTATTTTCTAGGTCCCTCAACTCTAGAAGGAATATCCCTTGTGGTAGATCTCCCCAGACTGGGAAGGGGCAGGAGAAAAGGCCTCTTGCAGCAAGCCTTTCACATCAAACAGTTTAGGCCAGAGGCTTAGCGGTCAACCTCTGAACAAACTAAGATAAAAATGTGGATAGAGAACCATGAAGATTCTCTCTCAGAGGCAGGCAGAGGACCAAAAAATGTACTTGCAATTTTGCAGTTGTCTCATAAATGCTCAGATCTTCCTGTCTTGGAGCAGAGGGGCATGCTGCAAAAAGAAAGATTAAGTTGTCTTCATCAGTGAAGAACCAACATAGAAATCTGTGGATAAAGACTTAACTGTAGGGACAAACACCATTTTACCTTGTGGACTTCAGTTTCTGAAGCCACCTCCAGCTCCCACCAGCACAGCCTCTGTTCTCTTTTAGTGAGCCCATCTTTGTCATGACACCTGCCCCTCTGAAGCTTCCTGGTCCCCCACCCTGCCTTTTTGTTCTGCTCCAGTTTTTACTCCCACTATCAGTCACACTCCAACACACTTCTGTCCCACAGCCATCAAGACCCTCAAGATGAAATAGAGAACTAAGAAGTACTATTATCTCAGCATAAGATGAACTTGCTTGTCAAGGAAAGAAACTGGTTGCATTAGCATGATAGATTATATCAAAACTAGGCATGAAGTCTCTCTCTAGCTCCAAAATTCCAAAGTGCTAGTTATGTCTAATTTGTAGGTTTAATAGGTATATTGGTATGTAATTTTTTTATATATATACATTAAACTTGTAATTGTTTAACAGCACTTAGATTTTTGAGTATGCAAGCTGTAAGAACAATGCTGACTTCAAACAGAAGGAGGAGACAAGCACATACCATTTGACAGCTACAAATGATATCCATAGTTTTGTGAGCTCTGCCCTGATCTCTTTTTATGCAAGTGTGCCAGTTCTTCTTTGAAGTTAACAGATGGCCTCCTGCAAGAAGAATACACTTCAAGCTATCAGAGAAAAAGCTCCTGTGTTTATATGTTTCTTGTATAAAAAGTCTTTGACTGTATTCAAAGTATTTTGTCTATAAGATTACGTGAGTCACCCACTTTCCCCAGCATACAGTGCAGTGGTTTTTCAGTGTGCATTTGGACTAAAACACAAATAGAAAATCTTTTTTAGCACTGTACAAAATGGGAGTCTCCGCTACAGAACGCAGCTCCAGCTTGGAGACCAGGCAGGTCATAATTGACTGGGAGTTTAATTGTAAATGGCATTTGACTGTCTAGTTTGAAGGGCTGCAGCATGAAGCAGCCAAAACTCTCCCCTCAGAAGACAAAGCCCATCAACTCCATTACACGGCATTCTTCTCCAGTTCAACAGAACAAAGCTTCACTAAGTTTATCAAAGTGCCTCTTCCACTTGCCACGCTGGGATATAAACCAGCATACATATATTGGAGACTACCAACAGTTCAAGGGAAACATAAATAACAAACAATTTAACCTAAAATTATATTTAGCATTCCCCAAGCATTTAACCACAGTTTGGCTCTTAAATTATTAATATTGCAAAGGACATTTGCACAGCAATTTTATCTGATTTAAGAGGCAAACTGCAATCTTCTGCTGATGATGATTCCCTCCCCAGTAGTTACCCTCCTGTATTTTGACACAGTCATTATTTTAACTCTAACCAATGATACCACTGACATCTACAACTCCAGGTGAGGAATATATAACAGCAGCCACTCATTATATCAGCACAGGACTTTGGAAAAGGGTTAGAGAAATTACTTTCTTACACACTTCAACCCGTTTTAATGCTTCAACCCACTTAGCCTTGATCTTGATCCCGAGTTTCACATTAACCCACTGTGTCAAAGTGTGACTGCATTACACTACACTGCAGTACAAGATTAGAGGAAACTATGAGTTTCAAGTGACTGTTTTAAAAGTCATGACTTCGATCAGTGCTCCTCAAATCTGAGCTAGGCAAAACCAAGACAGCAGCATTTAAAGATTAAAGATTTCCACTTACTCCCTGAATAAATACAGCATAAAAAGCTCTAACATAAGATACTACCGTGTCTCAAATTTAACCCACAAGGATAATTTTGTAGGTAAGTACAGAGTTCATTTATTCAGCTCATATACATAGTTCCAGGTTAATTTCTAGTATGAGTATTTTAACTAAAAGCAACACTCACATATGTATAATTATACCTGTGTCATTTATTTCAAATATTAGTGTTAATCACTGCCATGTAAGGACAAAAAGCTTCCCAATACATAACAACATGTCTAGTGCTATAAGTGAACATTTTCAAAGCATTCATATATTTCAGAAAATTATATTTAACATATATATTTTATATATTGTATATATATTTTATATTTATATAAATATAACATAAGTATTCAGACCAGATATTTGGACATCTGAAATTTTCTAATTCACACCTGTTGTTTAAGGGAGTCAGAGTCACCAGAGTCAGCAATCCACCTTAGCTGAAAAAACTACCATACACAATTGTATAAGCTGTTCTAAACTTGCCCAATTATGAGAAGATTCCTCAACACTATTTGTATGAATTCAAGACAGAGTAAATGCTTAACCAAGATTTTCATAATACAGTGAAACAGTCAGTATATATTAATAAGTTGAATGTAAACAACTGGAACCAATGAAAACTAGAAAAAGGGGAAGGGGGGAACTCAACTACTTGAAAATCAGTAGCAGCAAAAATTCAGATGCAACTGTATGTATTTACAGACCCTCAAGTACTTTTAGCATTAAAACCAAACACTGCTGAAAGTAAAGTCTTTAACTTTTTTAACTTTTTAAACACAAGCAAAATACATTAAGACTTTTTTGCATTACTTGCACAGTACTTCATCATGGAGTCCATATCTAGGTGTTACTGGTTTGTTTAGTTTAATTGTTTCAAAGTCAAATCAGTGGTAAGAATTACATACATACATACATAGTCTTTATGGTTCCATGTTTTAGTATTTAGGAAAGCAATCTATAAATAGGTAGCACATGTGAACAACAAACAAGTCAAATTTTTCAAAACTGGTGTTCGGAGAGCTTAAACAAACAATACTGCTCATAAATTTTGTTTTTCTTTATTCTAACCAATGAGCTCCTCTCCACATCCTACCAAGTATACATCAATTTGATTATCACTGTTTGCACACAGACACTTCTCTACATGTGTATGCAAATGCTTAAATGTAAGCTCATGCTATACTCAGTGGTTTTGTGATTTCATAACAACTGCTCCTAATCACAGTTATTAACATTATTTATTATTTGGATCATACTTCAGGTGTGCATGGTGCCTTACAGGCAAATAAGACAGAGGTCAGAGCTAAAGCATTAACTGAATCAGATTTCACACCATTGCGGAAAGAGCAAGTACTAATACAGTGACAGGAGTGTCAGAGTGAAGATCTCTGCAGTAGTGAAGATCTCTGCAGTGATCATAAAAATATGCATATAAAATCAAATGAAATTTTAAGAACTAGCCTTGTTCCACAGCACACTTTCTTCCCTCTTCAGATACTGCAGTAAATAGCTGCTGTGCTACAAAGGGAATAGGTAGTAGTACCTTGTTGAGGTCCATTTTCAACACCTCTACCCTATAATTCAGAATTCCAGCTTTTCAGTCACAAAAGATCCCAGGCGCATAACTGTGACGAAGCCATGCAAATTGTGGTCAGACTCAAACATCTGAAGCGTACCCACTGATCCATTCTTTAGAGCTGCCCAAATTAGACATCTGGTTTATCAGGTGCAATAAGATTTTTTAAAATGTATTCCACTAATGAATAGGGCATGACACAAAGCAATGCACTATTTCTTGACATGATATCTGACTTTGCAAGCATCCATGGGTAGACTATAAGAGTAATTTATATCATCTTCTCTAATTCATTCAGCCTCAAAGGCAAGGAAGAGGCACAGATCTCAGTTAACGCAACAATCCCTTTCTCCAGCAACTGCAAAGCCATTTGAAGACACCCCAGAGCTCTGGAAAACAGTGTGTAGGTTTTGGCTTATAGGTGTTCACCAAGTCAACCACTCCCTACAATCTGCTCAGGAAACTGAAGTTTAAAACATGATAGGAAAAGACCTTTGTTAGAAGATTGAGTTGCACCATAAAAAGTGTACATGATACACACCAACTTGCTTTACTGTGATCAACATAGCACTAAGCCTTTCTAAAACACATGCAGCAAACATCTCTAAAGGCCTTTACTTTAAATGTCTTTTCACTTAAGAGAATATAAACTTTGTCATCTAGGCAAGCACATGTCACTTTTCAGTGCAATTATTTATACTTATGCCCATTTTATACACGATATTACCACAAATGTAATGATGACAATGGAAAGCTCTTAGTCTACCTTCACTATGAAAGGATGCACAATATAATATGGATCATACTCACATTTCTAAATAAAACCAAATAGAGTATATCTCACTCTCATTTTTACTTAAAACATGATCAAAACCAATTGTTTGTTTGAGGCTCTATTAATGTGTCTCCAATAGCATATTTTTTTTACCTCCACATTTTCTCTTTCTTTTGTGGTTCTTAGAAAAGCAGAACTTGGGTGTGTTATCTCTTCTTTCTTTGTTTAATACCTTACAATCTTGTTTACAATAAGAATTCCAAATAAAATAAAATAAAATAAAATAAAGAAGGTTATTGGCCTATATTGTTAAAATCTTGCAATAAAACGTCCTTGCCTGGGGCTAAACCATTTTGCCTGGCTTTTATTCCCCTCCAGATTTTTACAAGATACCTGCTCAGTTTTGTTCAAAATCATGCCAGTGAATACACAACAGCTGATGGTCAAGATTAATTCTTTTGTTCCTAGTAGCTAGAGAACATTTTTATTTAAACGAATTACCATGTGCAAGTGATCTATAAAATGACTGAGTTTGTAGCAGTGTCATTAAAATGGAAATTGGAAAAGGTACAAAAGCCAATGTCCAATTTTGTATTCTTTTCCAGTTTGAATTGTTTCCAAACATATTTTTCCTTTTTGGCATGATGACCAAGTAGGACTTGGAAGGGTGTTTTCTTTGTATTTTGTTCCCTGAGACTGTATAATGTAGTGAACCAGCCAACAGCATTTGTAATAGGGATCCTGAACAGAAAACGGGTCAGTGCAAGGATAAAGCAATCTCCTACAGGGGACAAAAAAAAAAAAAAAAAAAAGGGGGGGCGGGAAAGGGGGGCAAAGAGAGAAAAAGTTAATGTGGTGTCTGTCATCTTTGCCATTTTCTAACTCAAATGGTTACAATAAGCCACACACAACAACATATTTAACATTCTGCAGCTGGAAATATTTTGTGTTTGTCCACTGGTGTTTTAAAGAATGCTCATATATTCTGCTGCTGCTCTTCAAGATCAATTCAATTAAGTTTCCACGGTAGAAGTTACTTTGACAACTGGAATAACTTGCTTTCACTTACGGCCTCAAATTGCTCCACACGTCCCAACACACTGGCCACACCTACACAAAATCCACTCTTCCCTACCTACCAAAGGTGTATAGCACAAGTTGCCACAAAAAGTTCCATGGAGAGTGATTAGTACCAGATTATGCTGCCTGAGATGAATATCATACACTCTGTGTTCTTTCCTCTCAAATCATGCAATAATTTATACTGCGCTTGCATGGGATCCAACTTAGTAACAAAGCAAAACTACGGTTTTATCAAATTTAAAACTGACCCAGACAATTTAAAACAGGTAAGATGTAACCTACTTTTATGGAAATACTATTTTTGATAAATTTGTCAGTTAGTTTTAGGCTAGGTACCTTGATCAGTACAAGATCCTACACAGTATAAGATCCTTCACAAAAACTTTTGATGCAAGACTAAGTTTACAGGGGACACTGTTGTGATAGCTGAGAGTGAAAACAAAATTATCAGTATTCATACACTTGAAATAACTCATTTATGGCTGTAAGCATTAGTTTTCCTCATTAAATCAAGTTCTATTCCACACAATGTCAGAATTAGCCCTTCTCCCCACACCTTTCTTGTTCAAGTATTGCCACAGAATAGTGAACTTCCACTTGTACAGCTGTAATCAGAAGAGGCGCAGAAAAACTCAAAGGTTTAAATCTCCTTCTTGGAAACATAACCACCAATTTTATCAGGAGCAAAGGCAAAACACCTGGACTTGCTCAGAGTGCAGAATTTAATCCATGTTCTGAAAATACTTAGACATTCATTTAAACGTTCTGGAAAAATCTAGAGCACCTCAAAGAACTCAAAGAAAGTATGTCATTTAAGAACCAAATAGGGTTATTACTTGGACTTTCTAATTTCTGCATCTGACTCAGTATTTTCTGTAGTCCTTAAAATGACTGTCCACAAGAAAACCCCACAGGAAAATAAAACCTAATTAAGTATCTCCATGTTACCCATCTTTAACTGAAACTTTTGGTTGTCAGACACATTAGAAGCAATTCAAACATCTGCAAATAGGTGTCTTGCGACATCTGAGATACAACACAGGGCCTGCAAGTGACCTCTACCTATTTTATAGTGGCCTAATGGAAGATAACATAGATGGCTTATTGTAGATACCCCAGGCACCTACAATAACACTAACCAGCTATATTTAGGTACAGAGTCACTACCTCCATATTTTCATCAGTTACGCAGAATTACATATTAGTTCAACAGAACCTCAGTTCACAGAGCCACAAATGGCAAAACTCCACTCTACACATCACAGCTTGATTAAACAGTGGTATTAATCATGTACTTGAAGTACTTTGTAATTAAAGGGTATGTGGAAATCAGAATTAAGATGGTGATGTAGAAAACATACTGTCAATTAATAATGGAAAGTAAGGTATACTTAGTGCTCTCCAATTACATTCAGAGTAACAGAATATTTTTCTAGGTATTAATTATTGGGAAAATATGAATGGACTTTTTTGTCTTAAAATGAACCAACTGTACGTAAAATTTGTAAGTTACTTTTCCCTTCCTGGGAAAGACCAAATTTCTCAAATGTTCAAACTTTCAGGTTTTCATTGGATTCCGAAGAGGAAAATATTTCTTCCATGACACAGGGGAGTACAGCAATGCTGCCATTCTAAGATGCACTGTTCTCTCACAGCAGAAAAAGAACTGGAAAGTGAAGAAAAAAAACTTGAAAACAAATCAAGTAGACTAACTACCACATAACTACTAGTTCCTACCTATCCAGTCCCATCTCTCTTCTCACTTCCTCACTACATAACATATATCTAAAGGCCTATTTCTTCCTAAAAAAACATGCACTCATTCAGTGAAGAAGAGGAAAGGAATATATTCTACACTGGACAATGACCAAACCAAAAGATAGAAAAAGAAATTATAGATTTGCTTGAATCTATGCACAACTTCTGAATCCTCAGTTCGAACATTCAGAATTTTATCCATCACTAGCTGCATGCATTTGCTAATCTTTTTATTTAATTTATTATTGAAAACAACCCTTGGAACCAAAATAAAGTTTTGGGGTTGGTCCCCCCCGCCTCCCTCCCACCAGCAGAGCAACTTCTGACTTGCACACTTTGGTGACTACTTTCTTAATTATTCAAATCTGACTTGAAAAGAACCATTGTTGCTCTGTTTACTTCCTTCTGGCACCTCAGGAGCACCCACTTCTTACAGAAAGGTAACTAATATCCTCATCTGCATATCTACAAAATGAGGGCAGTAAATATATGACAATAATGACAATGCCTAGCTCTGAGCCTGTTGGTTTAATCCTGCTAGTCAAAGAGCAAAGCAAATAGAGACACAAAATAGTATTTCTTCCCCATGCTTTTTGATAATCTGAAGAGATGCTTTTAGACTAACTCAAATATGCTGAGAATGTGGCATTATTCATGCTTTACTATTTTCAGCTGGGTCATTTTCTAATCTAATCAACTAAACTTTGTCTTTAGAAATAATTTTCTGAACAAAATTCTCATTTTTCATTCCACAAGAAAAGTCATGTGTCAGCTCTAGAAAAATGTGGATTATATGGGATGAATTGCTGCCAGGCTAAACTCAGGGATGCCCTCTTGCAGAACCATCTATAGAGCGGCACATTGAAAAGAAGTCCTCCTCATGGTTGTACTCTATTTTAAAATCATTCTAATATTGCCATTTTACTCCAGGTCTCTTGGGCTGACTTTTCATGCAAATCTGTGATGAATTTTCAGCAAATCTGGGATAAATGTAAGATGTTTGATTGACAATGATGTCAATGTTTTACAGAAGATCTGCAGGGGACACTGGCAGGGCAATTACAGCTGAAACAGCATGAAGACTGGCTCATTTTTTCACATAAGCTTATTTCTGGGACAAAATATTAGTTTCCTCTAGTGCTACATACTAGTTTCTCTAAACCAGGATTTGGAAGGTATTAGCCACTGTGTAAATAGCCCAGTAGATTTTCCCTCGACATGTTAATGGATGTAGAAGGCACACTGCCCTACCAACACTCAAAAGGCAATGTGCTAGTAATTCACACTAGCTTGTATTTTCCAAATCCTAGACAAGCCAATGTTTTCTGACTTTTCATGGCAATGTCTGTTCACCAGACAGCTAACTTTCTATCCAGCCATTTTGCACTTATATGCCAGCAACACAGGCTAATTACTACCACTGCATTGTAGCACAGAAAAAGTGAGTACTTAAAGAAAAATCCATGTCATTAGCAAATCCTCCCTAATTTGTGATTCAAAATGTATATATTCTAAATATATATAAACAGATTATCACAATTCAAATCATGCAGACTAAAACACTATCAATAAGGGCAGCAAATAATCTTCTGATGTTCAAAATTCACAACCCTGCTCCATCAATTTGTTATCAATGTAACTGGTTTTTCTCTCCATACACAACTTCATTACAGAAATTCCTTTCCTTCTAGTGAAAAGAATTCAGCCCTTAAAAACTGGCAGAAACTTCCCAGCAAATACACTAATAGCAATACCCGCTTCTTAAAGAATGATTTTCAATTCAATGGAGTTTTTTACCACTGATTTTTGTCCTTTAAGACACATCGATTTCTTTTTTTGCTGACCTTTACAGTATAAATGTCATTGTCAGATAAAATAATTGAACCCAGTAATATATGCAAAGACTGGGGAAAATCTGTCACTCTTTCCAACATAGTATATCAGTCTAATAAGAATCTAACTATATTTCAACAGACAAGTTTCTTCGCCTTAGTCTGAATTCAGGGGTATAAAACCCAAAAAGTTTATGCTGAGAAAATATTCTGGAAGTAATACTGGCTGTTAGTTGCCATGGAAATAATAAACTATGAACATGGTAAATGGTGCCCTCTCTATAGCGAGCAGGCAACTACATGCAGCACCATTTCCATCCAGGACAAAGGTTACAACAGATGGTACCAGCATCAGCTGAGCCATGACACCATTCACCTCCCAGTGCTCTGCAGTGCTCAGGCAGAGTTTGTGCACATTTATGTAATTTTTACAGAGAAAATCACTGGGAGAAATTGAAATTAGCAACTACCATCAGTCAGATCTACAAACTGTACCTTTTTTGTATGTGTCTAAATTTAATACCTGCCCAATCCCGTTCCTATATTTCACTTTATTAATGCACATGCCCTCTCTCCTCCCTTGGATACCAAACTGCATAGAGCTGGAGGACACTGCTGGGTGTGAAAACCTGTCCATTGTATTTACCTCAAAACATCTTATTGCTCTCAACAGGTATCAGATTATGCCTTTAAGTAATTAAATTCCTGAGCACAAGTCCTATTTTATGCACACTTTCTGCAAAGGGCAATGTCCGATTCTTTACAGTAAATATAAATTTGTCTTTTTCACTGTACAATCACTGAGACACCTACACATCTCAGCAAGCAGCTAACAATCTTCTTAGCCTGCCTGCACCTCTGACAAGCTTCAATTTTATTGCTCTAGGTCAACCCCTTCCCATCCCCTCTGCCAAAGCTGCTCCACTAAGTGAAAAGTAGGCAAGGTACATCAATTCAAGGAGACAAAGGACAAACAGCAATTTTAACCCATTAGGAGGCAAACCTCTACTCTGAGAAAAGGGACAGTGGTTACAGGTACAGAAACCCCTCAGGTTCCACCTTCCCAGAGCAGGACACCAGCCGCAAGCCCACAGCCATGAGTATGCCCAGTTCCTTTGGGTTGTGGGAAACACTGCAGTACTCAAAAGTCACAGCACTGGCTAGCATTGTGGGCAAAGCAACAGCAAGGCTGTCCTTTTCAGAAAGCTTTGATTTGAGATCCCAAAAGAAGCATAAACTGACATGGGCCCAAGATATTCAGTTCTGTGAAGACAGAAACACTTTCAGGCATGAGGAGGAAGGGAGCATTTTGTGCCTGTAAAACTGGTGAAAATACAGAGAGCTTTCAGCTACATATTTCTGATACAGAAACTGCTATTCCATGTTGACTACATCCTCTCAAGAGGTTTCTACTGAAGCTTTAAATATATTCAAAAACCACTGGAAGTTAAGGCTAGAACCTCATTTACCCACTTCATTGGCTCTGTTATGAGCTTAACTGGAGCTTTGTGAATGATGTCAGTCCTTCCTGGAGAAGACAGAGAGGTTGTTACAGGGTGTTCAGTTGGAGCAGCTGCTTTTTCAATCAAGAGATAATTAAGCAGAGAGGAAGAATACATCATGTACAGAAACAGGCTAGCTAGGGTTTTTAGGCAGGCAATAAAAAAAGTGAGCTTGAAAGAAAAATATACCCACCTACCTCCCTTGTATTAGGCTGCCTTTCTAAAGGAAACCTGTAAGCATGTAAGCGTGCTAGAAGCACAAAATTCAAGACATTATGAAAGACATCTGGGGAAAGCAGTTCATAGTCCACTATGGCCAGAGATGTTTGCTCCATGAAATTTCAGGGCAACAATTGGTGTTCACTTCCAAAAATATGTGGCTCTTTAAAGCAAATGAAATATAAAGGAAACCCAATTACAGTAAGTATAGAAATGATCTGAACATACAACAAAAATATCAGTGGTCTTGCTGTGTAATAGTGTCATGCTCTGTGCCTCCTACCAGATTATGGGACTGTTTAAATCTATTAGCACTTTTTAAACACTCTTTTCTAAATTGAATTTCATTGATACACAAGGAAAACTCTCTTCTCATTCTTAATGAATTCAGCATTTCTACTCTTACTTTATGAGTGTCTGCAGACTCTCAGAGCCCAGGCAACCAAGAAATCAAATGATTGCAGTAGGTGTAGCAGGGTCTCATCTGCCTCTTGTCATTCACAAGTCTGCTGTCACTTGAAATGCCTGCTTGAGATTGCACCAGTGTATAGTTAAATACTGCATTTTCATCAAAAGCCCACCTAATCTGGTCTTACACATGGCACACATTTCCTTCTCCGTCACGGTGGCTTAGGTGTGCTTTGAGCAATATTAAACATGGGCTGCAATGTGGACTGAAAACAGAGGTGAAGATTATGTCTTGTTCCCCACAAACTGTTCATGCTTGCTTAAACTGAGGGTGCTCAGCTCCACTCATATTTTACTACCTCAGTCCCCTGAAGATAAAAAACAATTCTGCCTACATTCTAACTCATATTACAACTATTCCACGAAGAGAAATAAAGGAGCAATTTTTGTAGCATTAGTCTCCCATACAGGAAAATAGAGTTCTAAGCAAGTAAAGAGAATTAAAGAAGAAAAAACAAAGGTGGTCCCATAAATAAACTGATGTAGAAAAATATTTAAACCTACACCACATCATCCTTGGAAACCTTTCCATATCTTCAACATCTATCTGTAGTCTATAGTCTATAGTCTATCCTGCTCTTTACAGAGAGGAAATAAAATCACTGTTGGAGGGTCTCCATAAGAGTTTTGTGCTTCATCTACTGAAATCATATTACAACAAATTTTTCTGTGCAAATTAACATCTGAATTGTCTCTGCCTGTGTAATCTTTATTCACTAACATTTAGTTGTTACAATTTCTTTCTGTACTGTAAAAGCTGGAGAAAAAAATCCAAATGACAATAGACAGAATCACAGAATAGTTAGGGATGGAAAGGACCTTAAGATCATCAAGTTCCAACCCCCCCACCATGGACAGCGACACCTCACACTAAACCATGTCACCCAAGGCTCTGTCCAGCCTGGCCTTGAACACCGCCAGGGATGGAGCATTTACCACTTCCCTGGGCAACCTGTTCCAGTGCCTCACCACCCTCACAGTAAAGAACTTCTCCCTTATATCTAACCTGAACTTCCCCTGTTTCAGTTTGAACCCATCACCCCTTGTCCTATCGTTACAGTCCCTCTATTGGAAACCATTAAACTGCATAGCAGATACAGCATTGGGGTTTGCAACCTCAACATTTAAAGGACTGACAACTCTTGCTTATGTACTTTATTCTGTGGCTAGTGATTCTCCAGTAGTGACTCACCAAGTCACTTGGGAAGAAACAGACTTATTTCCATATTTGAATGACGGGTTGAGTTACATTTTTAAATGCATTTCTGATGCACAAAGTTTACAAGCAGCTAGTTTTAC
>JANHGB010017057.1:641-17663 GCA_026283785.1 Coracopsis vasa
ACATACACCCTATTTCCATGCCTATGACCCCATGGCCCCCCATAGCCCCCATAGAGCAGAGGGGACATGCACTTGGCTGACCCCGCCCCTGCGGCACTATACCACCCCCTGCTGGACGCACAGCAACCCACTGCCTGTACCCCCATTTTTGCCCATTTCTAACTCATTTTTAAGCCATTTTGACCATTTCTAACCCATTTTTCCAATTTCTAACACGTTTAAAGCCATTTTTTTTCCATTTCTAACCCGTTTAACTAGGGTTATCACGTCTACCTCCAGTCCAGCTATCAGGTCTACCTGCAGTCTGGCTACCAGGTCTACTCCTGCTAGAGCTGTCAGGTCTACCCCTACTAGGGGTACCAGGTCTATCCCAGCAAAGTATGCTCTCATCACTGTCAAGAAGCCCGAGGCTCTTCAGGAACCAAACCAGAAGCTACTGTTTGGTAACAGCTCTTTGCTTCTTCTTTCTTTTCCCATTTAGTTTTCTAATGGGGAAAAAATGTGAGGAAGTCTCTATCCTAAGGACATTCAGAAGGGAAGGAGCAGGAGATGGGGAGTGGAGCCTTCAGAGGCAATGGGACAAGTGCTTCCCCACTTCATGAATCCTGACTTCTGAATGGATGTTTCCGTCAAGAAATCACAAGAGCATAATCTTTTTTATGGAAAAGTTTAAGGTTTATCTGTATTTTAACATGTGCATGAAATTAAGACATAACATCCACTAACCTTCACCTACAGCAAGACAGTATGCATAAATGCTCCCTACTTTCACAGTTACATTAGCAGTCTGAAGCTGCAGGGGGATCAATGGTTAGTTGTGCTGGCTTCTGCCTACAAATTAATAGGAATCAAAATTCATAGCTCAAAAGCTTCTGATGAACTTCAGGGTGTTGTACTCATATTTGTTTCCTTCCATAAAATACACCAGAAAATTCATGTACACTGTGTCATACATCATATCAAAATCAAAATTTCAAATTTCAACATGTGACCAAAAATCAAACTACTGAATTAACATGATAGAAAATTACACAGTTATGGCTACAAGGTCAGAAGCCAGACCCCAAGTGTCATATAAGTCTAGGAAAAGCATTATTTAGTGCTCAAATATGGCATGATCTTCAACACCCAGCATCTGAAAGGTCTGCACCTGATCACCCATGCAAAGTTCTTAAATGATGCATGGCACTACTGTGAATGAGCTCTTAATGCACATGCTTCCCGTCAGGATCATAAGTCTCTTGATTTCAGTCAGCAATAGTGCAGGGAGCCATTCTGTTTCATCAATAGATCCTAAACAGTGCTGGACTGAATGAAAGTTGCTAGCTTTATGATATGGAAAAGTTGGGGGAGAAGGAAGAAAGATCCAAGCAACTTCCAGATGTGATGCAGCTGCCCAGTTGCATAACTTTTCTGAGAGCCCAGCCAATTGTTTTATGGTCCGGTCTTCCTCCACAGAGCTGAATTTCCATACTGCAAAGCATTAAAACCTCTCAAACAATACCAAGAAAAAAAGGGCTATCATCTGAGTAGAAGGAATAGGCTCATAAATCCCCTCAATATAATTGCAGAGGATGTCCTGTGAACAACTCAGCCAAACACAAGTAACTCCTAAGATTATCTCTCTACGCTAGAATAAACTAAAATTAAGAATATTTATGCTTTTCCTGGTTTACACCCAAATGCATTACAGTTGACATTTCCTCCAACAACATGAGAACGTCATGCTAATCCCACTGTGATCCTGTTGCCATCATCTGCTGCTGCTCAGTAGAGTGATTCTGCATGGTGGAAAATGATGGCAACTGCCAAGAATCAACAGCCTGAGCAAGAGGATGTCAAGCAGGAAGAGCTAAGGCAAAGGAATACACTTCACATGAACACAGAACCGCAGGTCAGGGAGCCAGCCTGTGTTCCAACTCAGCCATTATGTGACCAGGGTAAATCACAGGCATCTCCGTGCCACAGACTCCCTGCATACAAAATGGAGAAAACTCCTTCCTCATGGGAGTGCGAGGAACTCTACTGGGAGATTTTTGTCCTTTTAGCTGGAGGGACATGAGCAAGTATTGTATTATCAAGTCAACAAGGTAGTTCAAAAGAGCACATGCAGATTTAACGAGGGATTTCATATTTGATTTCTTAAAAAGGTTGAAAGTGTTTCAGATAAAGAGGCTTCTTTACAAACATACTGCAATACAGTTACAAAAGAAGGCTAAACTGCCTGCTATTGCTAGCACTGCTGATCACCATTCAAAATGTAAAGAGCAAAGCATAAAAAATAGTGTATTAATAACTTAAACTATTTAGAACCAGCGTGAGGACAAAAAAGTTTTGAAGTTCTTGGCAGTTGCACTGCTAACCTTAACTGCAGTTAAGGCTACACACTTTTCCATTCAGTGTGCACCACAAATACTAACTGACGATGCTGGTTGAAGCACAAAGAACTGACAGAATAATTTGGAATTAAGGGTAAGGAGGATACAGCTGCCACACTGTAAAACAGGCCCAACAGTATTAATTTATGTTTTAGAAGAGAATGAGAAGCTATCCCTATTCATCTAAGCTCTACAACTTGTGAGGAACATTCCCTTTTACCAGGATCAGAGTTGAGGTTAGAGGACTGCCTGGCTCCCAGATGGCATTTCTGGTTAAGTTACTCATTATGTATAGAACAGTGACAAGCTTCAAAGAACAAGAATGATCCTTTTGCTTATGAAAGTTTAACCTTCAATTCTCATAAGCTGTTCCTTGAAGTCTGTCTATCTAAAATTGCTCCATTTCCTGTCACCATGTCTGATACCATCACTTGATTGAAATAAGCGACAGGAAGAGGAAGAGATTCTGTTGAGCAGTTCTCATTTTTTAATTCCAACATCACTTTTTAGAACTGCAGCTGACACCATCCTGGCCAATGCATCTCACTTGTTTTCTTCCACAGTCAATGTTCTTAGCTCTTTGGCCTTCCTTTGTAAGTAATTCAGGAATACCTCATACTCTAGGAAATTCTTTCACATTACTTAACAGCATGAACCTGGGACAACATCTGACAAGATTTTCAGGTTAAACACATCTGATGCAAGCAGCAGATGAAATATAGAATTGTTTGATTAAATGATACAGTTATCCTTGGAAAAGCTCCCAGCAATCTCACTAGTGCAAACTGGCGTCCATCACTCCCCAAGACATCATTCCTATAATACCTATTGTTCATTCAAGAGCTCAGATCCCCACTACAGAAAGAACAGCTGCTGTTTAACAGTTATACAGCTCATGTTCTACAAGAAAACCTGGAGGGAGCTGGAGAGGCCAGAGGGAAGGTGGAACTGGTTCTCCTAAGGGGGAGCTCGGTTCCTTACTTTCTGACTCCTTCATCTATTTTTTTGTTTCTTTTGGAAAGAAGCCACCAGGGTGAAAGGAAATATTAAATGCTTAAGCACAGGAAAATGCTTATCAGTGTAAGGTTGAATTTTCATTGACTCAAGGAGAGTGATGGTATTTTGCTGGAGCTGAAGGTCATCCACTTGCCAGTTTCACTTTTCTATTGCCAGAAGGTGGGATAAATTTTGTCCTCCCAAGCCTTTCTGAAGAAGATAAGGGAAGGTGAGAGGGTGAGGAAGGCAAAAATAAAGTGGGGTGAAAGATACTATTTGAAGAGGTTTCTATTCCCAAGATTATTTTTTTTTTTCCTTGCTTGATGATGTGAGCAGATGCATTCATGATTTCTGGCCTCAAACTGTAAGACTTAACATACATAACATACTTAGCAACAAAATAAATTAAATACACAAATGAGATCCTGTCCCTCCTGTTGCAGTTAGAGAGGTAGAAGTAATATGTCATAACCCAGGTGATGAAAAGGAAATATCTAAATACATTCACAAGATTCACTTTCACAGGGAAGGGTCCACAGGGAAGAGTTTATTTGTAAATGCAGGCACAGATCTGTCCTCTGGGAACTGACATGATATTCTGAGCACCTTCAGTGTATGAGAGAACACCAAAAAAAAAAAAAAAAAAAAAAAGAAAAACACATCTTGCAGTTATAAGGCTTGGCTAATTTTAAAAATCAGATTTTGTCTGCCACTCACTCTAAATGTTGTCTTGCCATGGAATTAAGCAACAGCTTCAGTGAGGCAAGAATCAAATGTGGTTATTCCCACTGGACCTTGTTTCAGTGTTGTTCATAACATTAGAGAAAGTAAATCACTAAAAAAGATGAGGAACTATGGTGAAAAACCAATGAAAATTTAGATAAATATATGCAGCTATATATTATTATAGTATGACTCACTCTGTCAAGCACCAGCCAGTGTAGAAAAGGATCTGCTGCTGCCTACTTGCTCTTCACTCAACATGAACTGTTATTTTGCAAAGGAGACAAAAACTAAATATTAGAATTCTATAGATCTTAAAATACATTTGCTTTTGTAAACAGGGACTTGGAATTTATGTGATAGTTCTATCAAATACAAGAATATATCATAGCAAGGCTCATTTGTACTGCAGAAAGATACTTCACTACACCACTGCACAGAAGCAGACATCATCAGAATCCAATCCCAGCGTGAACACCTTGTCAATCAAGCTATCTTAATTAGAAACTCCATATCCCAATTCCTACTTAAAGCAGAGGAGGAAAGCTGAAAAGAGCAAGCACCTGCAGTTAGAGCTGTGACACAGTGGGTCAAAAATGGTGAGAGGGACCTCAGAAATTCTGGGAGGGGGGAGAGAGAAAGGCAGGGAATTACCAAGGCTCTTCATGATCTCCGTCCATTATTTTCTAAACAAGACTTGGATTTAAAATTGTCTAAAAGACCCTGCTCCAGGTAACACTGGCTCATTTTTAACCCCTTCACCTCTGCCATCTCAAGTTTTTACATAAACAAAATTAGAAAATCCCCATAAAAGGGAACATCGGGGAAAGCTTGGGGTTTTTTAAGTGCTTATGGAAAAATCAAAACATCTTCAATGGGCTCTGCAGATTTACGAAGGAGGGATTACTTGGGGGGTACATGGAACACATAATGCAGCCAAATTCAGTATAGGCTTCTTTGTCATCCACTGACCATCCACCTTCAGGTTTTATACCACCAGATGGAGCGGCACTGTTTGTACTTCTATATGCAATTTTCACAGGAATCCAGCTTTTTGCCATCTTGAATAGTTCATCCTTGTTAACAGACTTTTTCCTCCCTTATCTATTTTGTCATTTAAAAATCTGTTACATCAAGTAAACTTTTCATTTTCCACTTCCAGCTCCACAGATTGCCTTTTGGGGTCAATTACATCTCACTGCACTAATCTAGAGCAAATGTCTTATGAATAATTACAGGAGGAAAAGAAAACAAGATTTTTTTTTTTTTTTGTATTTCATGACAAAATTGACTTGGTTTAAGCCTGAATGAGCATTTTGCAGGGCCTGTGTTTCTAAAGGGTGAGCTTTAAGCAGCCAGCTCTCTAAGCAATGAGAAGCTCACCCAGCTTTTATTTACATGTCAGTGGCTTCCATTTCCCCCATGGAAGCAACATACTGGATAATTTCACAAATACAATCTGTGTTACTATCTCATACACATTCAAAATACTCCTTAGAGACTTTTTAGTATGAACATTTGAAGGAAAAGCTGAGCAGACATTTTCAGAATGATTCAATTTTGGCATCTTTTAATGAACATATTTGAATGGGCCACAATTGTCAGAGAGGAAGCACTCTGTAACACCAACTCCTGATCTGGGACTCCACAATTTCTCTATATTTGACAAGAGTTCAAGAATCTGAAAGCTAAAAGAGAGTAGATTTAGGTATTAGGAAAACATTCCCCCCTGTAAGGGTGGTGAGTTGCTGGCACAGGTCGCTCAGAGAAGCTGTGGCTGCCCCATCCTTGACAGTGTTCAAGGCCCGGGGTGGACGGGGCTTGCAGCAACCCGCTCTAGTGGAAGGTGTCCCTGCCTGGGGCAGGGGCTTGAAACTGGATGAGCTTTAAGGTCCCTTCCAACCCAACCCACTCTAGGAGCCTAGGAATCACCATGGAAAGCAAGAGCTCAAGCTTTCCTGCTTCCACTAAAGTAATTTAACCCACAGAGTAAGTGCTACATGAAGAAACAGCTCCCTTGTCTGCATTTCAACATTCTTAAATAAGCATATGTTACAAACTAGCAGGCAGCTTCTGGTCACAAGGCCAGAAATCTGCCTGTCACACACCATCTCCTGTCAGGAAACAGGAACTTCAGATTGTCTCAACAGTGTTTCCTGGAGCAATGGTTTAACACAAGCAGCAAAACCTGGAACAACATCCGGCCATGCCAGAAGCAAGGCTTCAATTTCTCAGTACAAGTAACTGATAGAGCAGGCCCACAGATAGTGATTTACCAGCAGATCTGGTTTCACAAGAACAGTAAGAGAAGACAAGACTGCGTCCAGTAATGTTTAAGAAAAGTCTGGAAAAGAGACAGAGCAGGAATTTTTTAACTCATCAGGTACCAAAAGTAATAATATTTAAATGGACCAAAGTAATAATATTTGAATCAACAAATAACACTGCCAGAAAAAGCAGCATATCTGATGCAATGCAAGCAGCTGCCATTCAGGATACAAAATGTCTGCTTCCATCTTTTGAGTGTACGGGAAATTTTCATGTGACAGGGCCATTCTGAGCAGGGGTGACATGCGAATAGACTAAGAATCTCTGTTGCAGAACATTAGAATTGAAATCTATTGTTTATTATCTCGGAACTTTCTCCAGCTCTTCTTCCTCCCTTTCTCATAAAACCCTAAACCAGAAAAAATTCAACTTTTCACATACTTCAGAATTCTCACACATTGGAATGTTATATACTGACCAACTCAGATCCACTGAGGAGCCTGATGTTTAAAGCAGAAACAGACTTTCTAAAGATTATACGAAGATGAAAAAAAAAAAAAAAAAAAAAACAACAACAAACCAAACCCAAAATAACCAGAGCATCACTATGCAAAAATAACCAACTGCTGTTAGAACTTGTTCATTTAGTCAGTTCTTTGATTCTTTCTCCTCAAAATCTGAATTCCTGGTTACACCTACACTAATAACAGTGTTAATCATAATATCACACAAAATCCTGATTTGTTTCAGTCCAAGTTACCCAGAACTCAGCAAGGGTGACAGGTTCTATTACTCTTATTTACTCTGCCACTTCCCAGAAACCAGATAATTCTATTTTTAGCTCTTGTAGGCCATGATTCAATCAGTAATTTTAAGTATCTTTCACAGCTGATTTTAAACATACACCCCAGGGCACTTAATGGTTTAAAGTTAAGATGCCCAGCTCAGATCTTTTCTTCCATTAGCAGTAGAACCTCAGGGCCACAGAAAACATTATAATTAAAAGTCTTAACACTAGGTACTGAAATTAAGACATTTGTTACCTCTTCCTTCACTTGACTCCCTCCCCCCAGCTCCATGAGAGGATTCCAATCCCATGGAAGTCCATGCTATTACCATGACACTGTTTCCCAAGCCAGGACCAGACAACTGTAACTCCTTTTCCCACACCCACACCTACTTGTTACCTAAATACCTCAGCTCCATCAGTGTCATCCATCATCACCTAACAGGCTTCTTAAACTCGTAAAATTTTACTCCATCCTCCTTTGCAAAGACATCACTCCTCATCCTTTCATACATTTAATACTCACGAGCCCACTAGTAAGAAACTGCAAGCAGTGCCACCAAGACTAAGCAGAGACAAATCTCTCTCACATGTCAAAGTTCTCAGTTTATGATACCTTGCTCTACATGTTTCCCAGCAGCTAGGTGAAGCTGCTCTTTTGGAATCACATCCCAGAATTATCTTTAAGTCAGAATCTTTCTGAAGCTACTATATTACTATGATTGCAATAGGTAAGATTACAGAAGCCATTTTGAACTGGGTACTGATCCAAGCCCACCTAAAATTAAAGGCTATCAAAACTCCAAAGTCAAAGATGCAAGAGTTCAATGCTTCCTGCCTTGCATAGCCATTTTTCCTCAGCTACAGCTCTCTGAATAACTAAGCATGCAGATTTTAAATATTTAAATAATATAGTTTAAAACTTCATATTTAACAGAAGCACTGTCTGCAACAAGATGCATTTGCAACTGTTTGCCTTTCAAATGTATCACACTGCACATTAGCCTCTTGACACAAAAAGTTGCTCTCTTAGCAGGTATTTTATTACCAGCAAATGCATTTTCAAGCACAAGCAAGCAGTAATTTAACATATGGATAGAGATTAAGGAAGGTAAGACAGATCATGTCTGCACTGATTTTATTATAGACTAGACAAAGGCACATATGAAACATCTGTTGGAATTAAAGTATACCACACACATGGAAAACATAGCTATATCATTTGGAATTGGAAAAGGCGAAATTTGAGTTCTCAAATGTAAGCATTTCCATCCATGAGCTGCTTACCAGTAATTCTGCAGTCCAAAAACCCTAAGCTCACACTTAAAGGCTGCTAGTTAAGTACTATCACCATCACATTTTCCATACAGCTTTTAAAAACTTCTCCATTGAGGCCAAGAATTACAATGTTTGGTATGAAACCAAGCCATGGCACTGGAATTTCTGTTGGTTGATGTGAAATGAGGGAAAAATTCACTTTTGTTTAGGTCAGAACAAGAGAAGAGAATTTACCTACTAAAAAATGCAAAATAAAACCCTAGAGTGGGCCAATACCAAGGTGTTAAACCAACTGCCTTTCAACACCTCCTGTTGCAGGAATTTGCTTCTGTTGGTAGAAAGTCCTTTTTTTTTTTTTTACTCCTAGATATAATTCTTCCTTGTGGAGACTTTGTTCTTACTGATCATTAAAATGACAGCTACTTCCCCTTCTCAATACCTACAGTAAGGACAGCTAACAATGACACCATCCTCAAATGGCAATAACACAGGATGTTCCACTCAATTCTTTCCCTCTTAAAAGGGCACAGAAATTTTAAAACAAGTTACTGAACATTTTGCTCTAATTTCCTACTTAAGGTGTTACACTTGTATCCCACAAAGCATTTTCATGTTCATATTACGTATACCACATGAACCATTAAAGATCAAAGCCAACTGAAAATACCTAACAATTTGTTTTTGGGCATCACACACTTTTCTCGTGTTTTGTTTCATAACTCAAATCCTGCCAGAAGTCATTTTGTGGGTTGAACAAAAAGCTGCAGAACAGATCAGTCAAAACTCATGTCAAACTGCTTTATTACATCTTAAATAACATTACATTTTAATATAGTATCTATCTTGCATCCAGCTTTCTTGAAGTACACTGACTTTAAAATTAAATACAAAAGGTGAAGAGGGATACAGGGCGTGGAGAAAGCTCTACAGAGTAGTTTCATGAAAGAGAATAAGAGGGAATTCATCTTTTATGCCAAATCCAGGCCTAACGCACAATTACAGCACATTTTTGTACAGAATGTTGCAGAAAAAACAAAATGGAGAAAAGCTACTACTGCAGCTAGGAAGGAGCATTTCTGGATACAGTGAGAAGATAGGAAAGTTTAACAGAACAATCTGCTGTCCAAACACTGCTGCTTTTAACATTTTATTTGAAAAGAAAGCCAGGTAAACCTGCTCATTACAAAAATGACTCTGATCAGACACAAAGGACTCATCCTACAAGAGGAACTGGCTGTGAGGATCTGATTTATAAAGATGGTCTAAGCTCCCTCCTCCCACACCCCAGAATCTTTGACAGCGATTGTTTGAACAGGCCGTTTCCTTAAAACAAAAATTTAAAAAATTAAAAAAAGAAAAAAAAAAAGTGACTTATCACGCTACTCCAAAACGTGCATAGCTTGTACTTGAGTTCTTCAGAGACTTATGCACAGAGTAGCAACAATAAATGAATACAGCGACAATGGTTACAGTTTTTAAACAGGTTATTTCTTCAAAGAAAAAACATCTAAGGACTTAGTCCAATATGCACTTTTTAGCATTTCTACAGCATGCGATTCTAAGAGTAAACCCACCCAATATGGCAAACAATCAAAAAAGGTTTTTTTTTCCTGTTTAACTTAGAAAGTTCAAGATCATTATTTTCAAAACATTGATTTGTACATCATTTCATACACAAAGAATTGACTCAATACCCAAGTGTAGGATAGGTCTCTTTTGAAAACAGAGATTCCTGGTTGATAAGACTTATAGGATAGTGTTAAGTATATATAAACTGCCCTTTCAAGTGGACAAATCCAAAAGAGACATTTAAAAAAAAAAAAAAAAATCAGGGGGGGAGGGGGGCAGGAGGGACCAAGGACTGCATTTGCTATCCATAAAAGGTGAAAGGATTCTTTAAATAAGCATTCGTTACCTTTTACAGCATGTGCTTGGTTACCTTACTGCTTAACAATATCCTATATATGCCAAGTTTTGTGCAACAATTATCTGTGATACTAGGAAAAAAAAAATTAGGGACTAAATTTACAGTGTTAACAACCCCCAGATGCTTTGGGCTAGGACTCCCTTGGTTTGCTCAATTAAATACTTAAAGAAATGTATTTAAAAAGGAAACTTGAAAAAAAATCCTGCTACAAACATGACTTTAAAATTTGCAAGTGTGTAAGATAAAGTCCTTAACCTCAACTTGGAAACTACAGTGAAAGCTAACTGTTTCACAATTATGCTCAAGTTTATTTTCTGGTCATGCTTTTATGATAGTGTTTCATTTCTTAATTCTCAAGACAGAAAAGAAAAAAAAAAAAAAATGGTCCCAGAAGGAATGCACAATTTCATTTTGCTTACAACACAAAAATTCTTCTTGGAAAGGTAATTGTGCTCTTCATTTCAGCAACAGGAGACGGAAAAGATCTTGCCCTTTGAAGTTGGGAGGATGGGGGTCCAAGTTAGTATGGTTGGATTGGATATGCTATCATTTTTAATTTTCAACTGTTGGAAACTTCTTCCAGTCATGGAGTCCACCGCTTTTCTGACACACAGAAAGACTGATTAAGAGTCGCACTTTGATAAAGTATAAGCAAGCGTCAAGCTTTGCCCTCACTAAACTGACACACTTAGCCATTATCTCATCATTTTCAAGAATGCTATTTATTTACCAACCCAGATTCAAAAGACTGTATAGTCATCCCTATCAGGAAAATAAAACATGCCAAAATAGCTCATCACAAAAATGCCATTGCATACATTAAACAATTAGCCTTCTATAGTAACAAACCAATTTCTTTTTTCCTTAGTGACTTTCCTAATCTGAACTACAGGCTCGTAGCATCAGTAAAACAGCATTGTTTAGCCTGGAAAAAAACATTCTGAAATCCCAATCAAGCACAGCCTTAATTAATTGGATACCTACCTACTTCAGTTCCAGATCTTAAGGAAGCTGTCCCATGATCCTGTTGCCACTGCCATACCATCATCAGTCACACCTAAGCAACTGACACGGTTATCGTGACCAGCAAGGACACCTGTAAGTAAGAACATGTAACAAACATTTACATTACTTTGAGACACGTGACTGGATTATTCAACGAATACATTAAAAAATCCTGGATAGACATGCTTGGAATTTTTACATGCTTCTGGTTTAATAAGCACAAACTTAGATACAACTGGGTGGCTCCACAATGGAATAATTCAGTAAATGCATTACTCCAAAATTTTCCTTGTATATTTCCCACATTATGATCTGTACTGATTTCTCATGAGCTGTAAAATCACAGCCCCAAAAATTCTGCTGACAATGTCATAGCAATAAATATAGTACAACCATGCATTGTATAGCTCTTTGTATTTCCTCTCCATAGTAATAAAGATCAGTTAGATTTTAATTTTTTTAGTGTGTAAAATTGTAAATTAAGCCAAATTATGTTATGAACACTAAAGCATTTTTTTCAGCTAATTTTATCTTACTATGTTTACAAGCACTTACAAGGCAAACTCCTACATACAATGTATTTATCAATACAGAAATCTGTTACAATTATACTACTATAAAAAAAAATACGACCAAGCAGAAAAATTAAATAAGCAACATTTTCCTCTATCCTCTTCAATTTAACAGTTTCAAGTAGGTAAAAAGAAAACCTAATTATATTCAAGTGCTTTCCAGTCCACAGCACTAAGCTATTAATACACTTAAAATTAATCTTTATACATCAATTACATTGTGTTTAGAATTCTCGTCATTCATATTTTGGGCTTGCTCCTTTCTTTTACCAATCTTTAGTAAAAAACACGAATTAAGTCAGCTGCTTTTAAACTAACATGTTTAAAAGTTAGTATTATTAATTGTTAATTACAGTGTACAAGTGACTAATTCATACACAAGGATGCTTGATGTTTGAAGAAGTAACGTTTCTGATATACTTGATAAAAGCAATAATGCTGTGTGAGTAACACCATGAATCTCCAAATCCTATTAAATCCATCAAGTGTCTAAGCCTCAGGACAGCATCGTGCACTTCTGCCACATCAGAAGCCATATCCTGAGTGTTGAAGCACACTATACATTCTTTGGGAATTCAGTGCAATACAGAAGCCTGCTGCCAGAGCTAACATGAGTATGTAGGAGTTACCTAAAATTTACTGTGGAAAAAGCATTAGTATATCAACATTCACTCTACCATCAACATTAACAAGCACTGCAGTGCTGTAAAACAAAGACAGCACTGAGAACTCTTATGCATTTGAGCTAAATACATAACCACAAAGGTGCTTAAGATAGAACCAGGTATGACAGAAGTGTCCAAGTGTCAAATCCTATCAGCAACTTGAAGTCTCAGAACATTTCAGTATGCAAAATACTCAATAAAGTAGTTTAAATCAATTCTAAAAGTTGGTAGTAAAGAATCACACTTGACACGTACATGGACTGTAAACCCAGATCAGTAGAAAAAGACTTATTTCTCATTTCTACAGGTAAGCAAGATCACCACCTCTTTTTTCTTACTGAATGTCTTTCGAAGAACAAAAATACAGGAAGACCCACATAATTGTTTTTACAGTACTTAAACACAGCCATTTGTAAACTAACCTAGATATTAACCAAGACAAATTTCTCAATTCATTTCCACACAGGCTTGTATACACATTTATGTCTCAATAATCAAAGCAGAAGAATCTGGAACTGTAAATCTCAACACACAAACTGATTCATAAAATGCATGCCAGTACTGAAACAGTTGTATTTGGCACATTAACTTGCAAATAGAACCAAAAGTTATTTTAGAATACACAAACCAAGAGTCCACAGCTTCAACTTCTGAGCGCTGACAAAGACTATCATAAATTTTAGGAAAAACAAAGAATAAAATCTGGTTGCTGGAGAAAAGAATTAACAAACCCAATGGAAACTATTTTGGTAGGATCATACATTTTTTTATGTCTGGGTTGGTTCCCCTCTCTCCCTCACCTCTGGTGTAACTTGGCTGGTGCTTTTTGTTTGCTTTTAAAATCCACCTAGGATAATTTTAAAAGCCTTTACTGGGTAGCAGAATAGGTTCTTGTTCTCATCCCCTGTTCTAATGAGAGTAGCAAAACATTTGAGGCTCAATTTATATATTTTCTCCTTTTTTTCTGATAACAATTTTCACTTTAAAGAACTGAAGTTCAATTACCTAAATCTTCATACCATAGATTTCATACTCATTTCCTCAAAAGTTGATCTCCACAGTGCTTGCTGTTTTACTGGTTGTCTCTACAGCTACTGCTACAAGTTATCGGGGGGCGGGGGGGGGAACAAAAAAAAACCCCCAACTTTTCTATGAACAGCTATGTTAATGTTGAATTGCTTTGAACAGTTAATACAAACAATGCCATAAAGTCTACAAATATAGCCACCAAAACCTTGGGTTTAGTGGCAATCTTCCTGTTTGCAACCATCCATTGTTCCTTTCTATCCTTAAGCAGTATTCCATTTTATTTGTTATCATCATTAATCTACTTCATCACTGGTCATCCTGAAACAGGTTATCACAGAATTTTAAAGTTGAGGCAGGGAACACCCAATGATAACTCAACATTCAGTGTGTCCCACTGTGTTTATAATATTTATACCCAAAAAAACATTTACCTGCTCTATCAGCTTTCAGCGTGTCCCAGACATTGCAGTTGAAGTCATCATAACCAGCTAAGAGGAGACGTCCACTCTTGGAAAATGCTACAGAGGTGATGCCACAAATGATGTTATCGTGTGAATAAACCATAAGTTCCTGATCAGCCCGAAGATCAAAAAGCCTGCATGTAGCATCATCTGAGCCTGTGGCAAATGCATTGCCATTTGGGAAGAACTTTAAGGAGGGAGGAAAAGAGACACGTAATTTCAGACTTGATTCCTCTGTCTCACAGAATTTTGTACAGAGCAAGTGAAAAAAAAGAAAGCGGCAAAGAAGAGCATACACCTCCCCAGCACTAGATTTTTCCTCTTATTCTTTTCTTTTCTCCACACTGGTTTCATCTGTTTAAGCAACATCATCATATTCCCACCCTTACCTGCAAATGACTACACCAGAGCTGACCTTAACTTACCATCTCCAATTTTATATCGATCATTTATGTGCTTTTAACAAAGTGTGATGTAGACACAGTGATAAAATAGGTGAGGCCATTCTGTATGTTAAGCTTTTAAGGAACTTTCATTATTTTTAACAATTTTAGGGTAAACCAAATGTTGAGTTTCAATAATGATTTCCATTAGCCAAAGTCCATCGGTTTCATTTCCCTTTTAAACCATTACATTTAAACTTATCAGAAGCATAAAATATAATTTATCCAAATGTGTAAAGTGCAGTCACTACTATTGGCAAGTAAGAGCATGTGAAGAACAGTCAGTTTTCATTTACCTCAAGTGATCTCAAGTTGTACAAGTTTCAGGTACATTCCCCAGCCATAGAAATTATCAATTAAAAAAACATGCCGTAATACTACATCATACAGTACATGCTTAAGAGCTGAAACCAGTGAAATGTAAAAATATTAATTTAAATCCCATGGTCTCTGCTCAAGTCAATACATACACAGATGGCATTGATGTCCGACTCATGGCCGGTGAAGGTTTGCCGACACATTCCTTCTCTAACATCCCATAGTTTGGCAGAAGCATCGCAGGCACCAGAAACAAAACACCGGGCATCAGGAGCAAGAGACAAACTCATGACATCTCCAGTGTGCCCAGTAAATGTAGTTGTCTGCTGACCAGTTTCTATGTCCCAGAGAGCGCTTGAAAGAATTAAGAAGGCAGATATTAACACATTGGTGCTCCAAGATGAAGACAGCAATTCTTGTCTAAACCTGTTAATTTATTATCATTGCTAAAAAGTAAAACTCCTTAAAATATTAATAAAAAATAAACCAGTGGTAGAAAAACCAAGTGAAATGATTTAAAGCAGCAATGGTAAGGCTACAGCAAAAGCTGAGCCAGCATTTCCCATTTTTAAAAAAACACTGAGGATATGCAACCTTGAGTTATGCCTGTGATCTTCAACCTTTTCTGAGACAGCAAAATCACTAGTACAGTGATAATCAAAGAGTATAAAACACTATTACCTCCCTCACAAGAGGTCTATACATTGAAGGAAGACTCAGGCTTTTTAATTTCTGTAATTTCTAGGTAAAGCAGAGCCATCGGGGGAAGATTTGCACAAGGCAAGTAAGAGATGACTTGAAACTGTACTTTGAAGTTTGGCTGAACTGAAGTGTCAAGGACAAACTGCTATTCAGAGAACTGTAGAGCTACTACAGTAACTCTTAAGGGCATAATTTTAACAAACCCTGTAACAAAACACCAACCCATATTTAGAAACATTTTTGTATTAAACCCCGTATGTATTCAATAGCTACTCAGAATCAGTGAATTAATAGATGGGCATTCAAAGAGACTGATACTATGTAGGAGAAGTGCTTATAATAAATGCTCAGAGCAATGCAGAGATATTTCAGCTGCTCCAGCCTATGAGCTGGCTTCATTTGGACCTCGGCTCAGATACAAACACCCGTAGTATGGGGAACAAACGAGGAATTAGAGATGTGTGCACATCTACGGGGATATGATATAATAGGTATCACAGAAACATGGTGGGATGGCCCCAATGACTGGAGTGCTGGAATGGAAGGTTACAGGCTCTTTAGAAAAAACAGACCCAGCAGACAGGGATGGGGGAGTTGCTATTTATGTTAGGGATAGGCTGGAGAGTATGGAACTCTGTCTGGGGGCAGGTGATCAGTCAACAGAGTTTGTGGGTCAGGGTTAAAGGGAGAACAGCTATGGGGGACATTACTGTGGGGATCTTACAGACCGCCTGATCAAGAGGTCTCTGTGGATGAAGCGCTCTATAGGCAGATAGGAACAGCCCCATGCTCGCAGGCCCTTGTCCTCATGGGGGACTTCAACCACCCTGATATCTGTTGGAGGGATGGTATGGCCTGGCACAAGCAATCCAGGAGGTTCCTCAATTGTGTGGAAGACAACTTCCTTCTACAAGTAATAGAGGAGCCAACAAGGAGAGGTGCCATGGTTGACCTCATGCTCATCAACAGGGAAGGGCTGGTTGGAAATGTAACGCTCCAGGACAGCCTTGGTTGTAGCAATCATGAGATGGTCAAGTTCAAGATCCTCAGGACAGTGAGAAGAGCGTGCAGCAAGCTCACTGCCCTGGACTTCAACAGAGCAGACTTTGGCCTCTTCAGGAACCTGCTCAGTAAGGTTCCATGGGATATAGCCCTAGAGGGCAGAGGGGCCCAAGACTTCTGGCTGATATTCAAGGATCACCTGCTACAAGCTCAGGAGTGTTGCGTCCCAACTAGAAGGAAGTGCAGCAGGAAGGCCAGGAGACCTTTTTGGATGGATAAGGAGCTGCTGAGGAAACTTCAAGGGAAAAAAGAGGCTTATAAAAGGTGGAAGCAAGGACAGGCGGCCTGGGAAGGATACAGGGATGTTGTCCAGGAAGCTAGGGACCAGGTCAGGAAAGCTAAGGCCCAGTTAGAATTAAACTTGGCTAGGGATGTGAAAGATAACAGGAAGGGATTCTATAGGTACAT
>JANHGB010017057.1:18796-30795 GCA_026283785.1 Coracopsis vasa
GCAGATTCTCCCGGAAGGCATGCTAAAGCACATGAAAAACAACAAGGTGCTTGGTGACAGCCAGCATGGCTTCACTAAGGGAGAATCCTGCCTGACCAATTTGATGGCCTTCTATGATGGGGCTACAGAACTGAAGGACAGGGGTAGAGCAGCAGGGGCAGAACTGCTGCTTGCAAGAGCTATAATGCTTTTAAGAAATAGATATAATAGACAAAATCTATGAAAAAACGATTGAGGTCTTTTTTTGTTCAGAAGCTAGTATTTATTGACTTACACATCTACATGCTCCTAAAAAAAAAAAAATCTACTGTCACTGTAGAATATTTTCTAGTAAATCTTATGAATAGCAACATAAACTGATCTCTGTATTAGGAAAATCTAAGTATGACTTTTAAAGTAATAAATACTGAAAATACTAAGCAAGTTTGAGAAATTCATTAGTCTAATACATTTCTGAAAGCAAAATAGTTCTAGGAAAAAAAAACCCATACCATCTTAACAGACAGAATTAGGTCAGGCTCTTCAGAAGACGCGCATAACTAAACAGCCAAAGCTAACAAACTTGAAAGTCCAAGTTTTCTATTACTAGTTAAAAATGTGACATATGAACAATAATTAAATCACATTTACTTTTCTGGATGACTATCAGATTTACAAAGAAAAAAGTTTCCTTCCATAGTAAAGCTGTGAAAAGTTATTACTATCATGTCAAAGTTTTCGTGCTTACCAGGTGGTGTCGCCAGAGCTGGTGACGATTTGGTTATCATCCAAGAAGCGACAGCACGACAAGTATCCTGAAAACAAAACAACAAGTTGATGAATAAGACCAGAGGTTACTCTTCACATTACACACTGGCTTGCTTATATGTTGCTGCCTCCTCTCCTGAAGGTGCAACAAGAATTACTAAGTAAGCCTAAAATACAACACAGATGAGTTTGACATATAGGACCCTCCAACGTTTTGGATCAAATGTAGTTTGTCTCTTTACCGACCAGGCCCAACCACTACACTAGCACAGTGGTACACTGTGGACACAGTGATGCCATAGCAAACCTAAATAGATTTCCCTGTGTTCTGAAGTGTGGGCAGGCAATGGGGGGAAAAAGGAAGAGTACCTTCTTCAGAAATCATTTCACTGATCCTATCACAACCACTACCTGGAAGGTCAAATCAAAACTACATTCTCATACCCTTAACTACACCCAAAGGGTATACAATTCCTCTAAATTACCTAAATCATGCTTTGGAAGAAAACAGCTGAAAGAATTAAATAGCATTAAGGGTACTTTAATTCACCCTTAACTTCTTCTGTATTGAAAAAATCATTACAAATTATTACTGTGTAACTATTTCTGAGAAACCTTATTTTCCTTCTACAAACAGCCTTTATACCATTTTCTTTTCTCTGTATAGAGGCTCAACAGGCAGAAAACTAGCAGGACACAGAGCCCACCTGACAATTTCCTTTAGGAACTGTTAGAGTTTTTCTCTGGAGCCATTTACCTTTGTCTTACATTCTTTGTGGAAACAAAGAGACCATAAAGGTGATATGTAGCTTTACAAGAGACCAGAGTACCTACTAAATAGCCAGCGTTTTAATTTTCAGTGGAGTTCACAAAACCACCCATTCAGCTTTCCTCTGAAAAATTTCCAATCCTATTCACAAAGAAATAAAAATACAATCTGCCCATTATCAGAAAATACACAAAAGCAGTTCACATTTTCTAGGTCATTACTGCTTGTAAACTACTCATCTCCATTAACTGTACATTCTTTAGGAAGTGAGAATACCTTCAGCCACTGAATTTGCTTTTAAAGGTACTTTGTGACATTGAGTCTCTTGGTTTCTTCAGAAAGAAACATTTTCAACTCACCCCCCACACTTAAGACACCAGCTTTTAAGTACCGTGAGGGGTCTTCTTGCTCCAAAAACTCTTATCAATACTTCTTACCTAACAAGACAAATTTTGCTTCATCTGTCCCTAAGATAACTCTGCAGCTACAGTTTACATCCTAATTTACCAGGTAATGCCTACAAGTCTACATGTCTCTCCCCATCAATCACAATACAGTTCACTCTAGAAACAGAAACCAAAAGGCAAAAATTGTATTTTTACTGTATTTTGGGGAGAAGGGAGAAGAGGAGAAACAAGAGGAAACGAGAACTCAAACCTCTGCAAGTAAATAGAAGCTCCATCAGAAAGCAGCTGTCTCACTTGTGAAAAGTTAAAACATTGTCATTACACTTCTTCTGCTCAAAGACCATAATCCTTTGGAAAAAAGTTTTAAAAAGGAAGGAGAAAAAGCTATGTAACAACAGGTAGTACGCAGCTAAGGTCCTGCCCAAAAAATAGAGGTGCACAATGAAGTATATATTTTTATTTAGGAAATTATATTTAAAAGATTAAAAGAAAAATCTTCACCATGTGATTATAATTTAGATTATTCTGAAGAGGCACTCACCTGTGTGACCAGCTAGTTCACGGCTGACACGTACATTCCCTTCACGAGTTTTCAAGTTATAAATGGAACAGATGTTATCAAGACCACCACAAGCCACATAATTTCCAGAAGGAGCATATGCACAAGTCATGACCCAAGATGAACGCAGGGGAATGGCATGCACCTGAAACAGACACATTAATGTATTTCATCCGCAAAACAACAGATTCATTAGATATCATCAGGAAGATTTTCACCTGTCTTAAGACATACATCATCCTTTTATCAAAAGGACAAGAAAACAGTGAAAAGTCTTGGGTTTTTTGAATATCAAACTATTTTGAAGGTAACTTGCATATATTACAGCTCATCAGATCAAGTAATGACATAATGACAACCTCAACTTGCCTTTCCCGAATCCAGTTTAATCAGCAATTTTAGTAAAAACTAGATTACTTTATTTCAGTACTCTGATGACTATGGGTTTATTATAGGTTCAGGAAAATATCGACTTTCAAGTACAGTCAGTAAAACTGCCAATTCCAGGCCTAGACACTGTGCTATGAAAGAACAAGAAAAGAAATCATTGCTTCCACTCCCATTTAAATCCTTCTTTGGAAACCCACTGCAGGCAATCAATCTTCATGTTTAAATAACTACCCCATGTTTCCTTCTCATTCTGTGCACAAAGAACTTCACTTAAAAAATTATGGAAGCTAAACCTTTTCTGTCTTGTTAACTCATTGCTTCTCGTTAACTCATTAACTTCAAATTTGTTCACAACACCTTTAAGAAAGGGATCATATTCTTACACATATTAAGACCTCATGCAATATAAACAATCTTTCTGCATTTCTCAAGTGAAGATTACTGTCTGTTCCTCTGCTGCTACAGTAATCTGCAATCCTGCAGCAATCAGCCGTAGAAAATCCAATCCCTTTCACTAAAAACACAATCAGCTCATTCTTGGAAGTCTTCTACCAGGGATCTAATCAGAATATTCACCTTGAGCCATTTTATTTTATCATTAGGAAAAGATTATATTTATGGCACCTGTGTTACTTCCAATGCATGCTGCAACTGCCAAAAGAACATCTGCAGACTGTCACTCAAGTATTTTTGAATTACTGGCTTCTGGGTGCTACCTAGTCAAGTTTAATACTGTTTCAACACCAAGCTGTTTGCTACCTCAAATTCCAGAGGGTTTGCGGTTTGGTCTGGGGTGTGCGTGTGTGTGTGTGTGTGTTGTTTGGTTGATTTTAACTCAATTGCTTTTTCGCTGAATCAATACTGCCAAGAGGTACAGGAGAAAGAGGAAGCTTTTGCAGCTGAAGAGTTCCATTTCTGATTGTAGTAAATGTTAAACCAGTCTAGCAACAACCTCTGATTCCATTCCCCCCAAGATAAGAAAGCTCCTCTCTGCCTCCTGATGACACCATGGATTAACTAGCATTCATCTAAGAACTGAAGATACTGAGATGGAAATCATATTGTATAAAGATTATTTTACTGTCTTATCTTTCAGTTGTTACAGTAATTTAGATCAGATTGCCTGCAGGCTGGGTTCACAGGAGAAAGGCAAAAAAAGGGAGGGGTTATTTTTACTTTGCAAACATTGTTATTATCACTCTTTAGTAAAGTTATGGATTCCTCAGTTTCACAGCTGGGATTCAACAATAATCCCAGCTTTAAAGTTGTTGTTGCAGTTGTTTCTGCTTCTAAGGATACACTGCTGTATTCTTCAAATGCAAACTTCATTGTTTGGTAGAATTCAAAATTTTGTCTTAGGACTATGCAAGTAATGCAGCCAAATTCACGACAGGTAACATTTCCTTCCTGTGTCTTCACAATTTAATTACACAGCAATATACCAGTTCATCTTACCTTGTTTGTAGTATAGCTGTCCCAAATTATAAGTTTGCCATCCTGGGAAGCACTAACTAGAAGCCTAGAGAGGAAACAGGAGATAAAGACAATCATTGGAGGAAGAAGGAACATCTTTGTGATGGCACCTGTCTCCACTATCAAGGCCAAGGTTCTTGAAACAGCTCAAGTACAGTGCAGCATTACCCAATTCGGTTATTAGCACTATCAAAATTATTTTGCAAGTACTCAATTACAATGCTAAATATTACGGAAATGTGTGACGGAACACCTACATGTTAGCACCTTCTGCCTTGAGAAAAATCATGAAACTAACATGTCAAGTAAGGGAGAAAACTTGCATGAAATCAGTGCTTATACGTTCTATAAACAGGCTTCAGATTCACTGATTTTGGAAATCTACAGTGTCAATATGGTTTCATTTTTACTATTCTTAAAATAGGAAGAAAAGAGATATTAAGTGCTTCTGAATTCTCTTGGTTGTCCGAGTTCTCTCGGAATTAGTGGTTCCTAGTGGTAGGAACAGGAAAAAACAACAGAGTCCTGCACAGTCAACTTTCCAAAGAGTGATGCCAGGAGATCTGATTTGGATAACCAGCACCCACCTGGAATCAGTCCCCCAGTGCATTGCATAAATTTTAGCCAGGTGTCCCCGAAGCGTTCTTCTAGTGCGCATTTGAATTCTCCCCACTGGGTCAATATTGGCTGTGATCTGAAACAGCAATGGTGTCATATACCGAATTTCTCACTTCATAGTTCCCAAAGTAACACATCATACATGAATACATTTAAAGAAGCATTCCAGTGCAGACCTAAGTCCCGCATTTCGAATATTGACTGAGTTTTTAGAAACTGCCTAATCTAAAGCTACATCATTTTGTGTAGTACATATTTATCAAACTAAGGAAGCAGGCCCTCTATTGCATTTATAAAGACACTCAGAAATTACCTTGTTTAGGTCTTATCTTCTTAGACTTTCAGGATTTCAAACCTTTGATCTGAGTTTTCTATACTGTGTACATTTCTAGAAACGCCCCCACTGTATCTCCACAAGATATTCTACAGAGTACAGAATTCCCATTCCCCAAGTTAATGTTGGCTAAAGCCAAGCCAATAGGATCAAAATGTGTCAGTACAGCAAGATGCAAAAGTATTAGCTCAGGTTCAGCAGCAGTTCAGATAGGAGTGCAGCATTACGTGGAAATTACTAAATTAATCTCAGCAGGTATTATGGTTCAGACTATAATGGTAACAAGACTGTACTACTACCATCTCTGTAGCAGAACACTTCTTAAAGAAACTACTACTCAAGCTGGAGAAACATAAACAATTTACTTATCTCTGGAAGGAACCACCTAAAGGCAAAACTAAAAAAACTGGTAAAGGATAATTCATGTTAAACTTAAATACTTACCTGAGCCAGGGTGGCATCCGCACATGCTTTCCTAGCATCCTGCAGCAGGAGAAGAAACAACAGGGAAATCAGAAGTTCTCTGCATTTCCTTATCTGTTTTGTCAAGATGATCCAGCACCCTCAAACTAAGGCTCAGAAAGCATTTCTGCTTGCCATCAGAGAGGACCCACCCTAACTGCATCATGAACATAATATGCTGCCTGCTGTTAAAACACAGAGAATATAGAGTGTTTGATTTCCAAACATTCTTCTTTTGAGAAAAAGGTAATGATTTTCACCATGAAGACAGTCAAGCAGTGGAACTGTGTGTTCAGATAGGCTCCATCCTTGGAGGGTTTTGAGACTTAACTGGACAAATCTCATTGCTGACACCTTATTTTAAGCAGGAGATTGCTTAACATTGGTTACGGTCTGGCTCAGAAACACTTCAGTAAACATTCACTTTGATCCAATCCATTGCACGCATTATTTGTGTAACTATTCTTTTCTAAGCAATATTAAAAGACCAAAATGTGATTTCCTAAAGCACTCACATACGCTTGCCCTTTCTAAAAATCCACATTAACTCTGACATTGTGAAAACATAGAACCTTAGAATAGTTAGGGTTGGAAAGGACCTTAAGATCATCTAGTTCCAACCCCCCCTGCCATGGGTAGGGATACCTCACACTAAACCATGTCACCCAAGGCTCTGTCCAACCTGGCCTTGAACACTGCCAGGGGTGGAGCATTCACAGCTTCCCTGCGCAACCCATTCCAGTGTCTCCCCACCCTTACAGTAAATAACTTCCTCCTTATATCCAATCTAAACTTCCCCTCTTCAACCCGTTACCCCATGTCCTACCACTACAGTCCCTAATGAAGAGTCCCTCCCCAGCATCCATGTAACTTAATGCATCATTTCTGTCCATCTCTGTTCTCAAGCCACACAATAATAACCACTCATCTATACTGTGGTCACAGATACCATACATACTCTGATTTGGTTTTTCAGTTGCTCAGCCTCCTGGCGTAACTGGTCAAGCTCACTCATTTTCCTGTGCTAAAGGTGTGCCTCACTGCCACCTCTGAAACAACCAGAAATCTGAAAGACAGACAAGTAGTGATAATGAGAATTAGTACAGGTCAGAGCTTGAAACAGTACTAAGTCCTTTCAACCATCTCAAACAGCTCTTGGGAACAAAAGGCAGACTGGTTTATAAGTACTAGAATACAAGCAAAAAAATTTCTCTGAAATCTCTTCGGAATAAGGTGTTACCACACTTGAATGTGTTTAGCTTTTTGCCAGCACAGAAAATAAAATATAATTTGGACTTATTCCTTCCCTCTAGGGCTCCTATTTGCATTTTTTTCATTAGTGTTTTTCTGATTCAATTTTGTATAAACTCAAATTTCCCTAGAGTGAACCAGCAGATAACACTAATGTTAGACACGAAATTCAGAACTTCTCTGTAGTTCTTAAGAATAGAGTAAGGGATTATCCTATCAAAGATCAAGCCCCTTAGGTATTTACAGACTGACACAATCACTTTCAAAACGCTGTAAGAGCCATTATGAATGGGTTTTTGTAACACAGCAGTTGTGAGAAATGTTGTTCCAAGATTTAGATAAAAGGATCACTCACAAATGTCGTTCAGGATTTTATGTGTTAATTGCTAAAATGCCTCCCTGAGACTTATAGAATGGATTCCAATAGTAATGTGTTGTCAGAATAAAACTCATTTTTTTGAATGCTAAGTTGAGGAGCTTGAGAAACTGCTGCCAACAGAACAGACATTTTCCCCCTCTAATAATCTTATTTTTCTAGCATCAATAAGGACCAAATTACTAATGCTATTCCTCTGTCTGCTGTACTCCACAGCCAGCAAGATAGAAGTCCAATAGAACACACCTACCACTGAACACTCTCTACTACTGCCTGTAGAGTTCCTCAGCTACTGGACTGTTTTCCAATATAATCAGCATACAGATTTCGTTAAGCATACAACTTACCTTTGAAAATCACTGTTCCAGAAAGATGTTGCCATTTTCACTAGTACTGCATGCTTAAAACTCAGCTGCTCTTAAACTGTTTCAAAATCTCTGCAGCTTGATATATAACATGCTGATGAAGTTTATCTTTTATTGCAGATCAAGATAATTGGTTCCATTTTCAAATGCTACACAGAGCACCTGGAGTTTATAAACAAACACTGGTAGTGTGTGTTTAGAACATTTTATTAGCCAGAATTGAGCCTTTACTATTAAAGCAAATGCTTTGCCAGCAGCTTTACATATTACTCTGTTAAGATTTAATCAGCTTATTTATCTTTGCAGGCACACAGGGTTTTGTTCATTTTTTTTTTTCCTAAAGCCTTTCCCAAGGAGAAAGAGGAAGATAACTTCCACATCTTTATCCACTCACAGTAACAGGAAGTATATTGTGAAGGCAAATTAAAGCAATAGAGCAAGCACTGCTGTCTAAAGAAAATAAGTTTCAAAAGACTTACTAAGACTTTAACATTCCCTAAATATTGCTATCCCACATAACCAAACTACTCAAGTCTCTTCACAGTAGCTAGTATTGCAAACTAAAGACCTAAAGGAACGAATGTCAGATCTTGCCATATCATCATTTATAAATTTATACTCTTCCCTGAAACCTGCAATATTTTAGAAAAGGAATTCTAGTTAGCTCCTGGCTCAAACCCTGCATCCACACAGTTTCAAAGCCCTTTCACTTCATTGTGAAACGAGGTCTCTTCTCTCTTCTGGTGCCAGGGTCATCTTTAAGCCCCTTTAAGATTCCTTGCTCAGCTTAGTCAAATCCCGTTAAGACAAAACCCATCAAGAGTGTTTTATTATCCTATAACCACCTTCTTTTCTTTTGAATGCTCTTCTGTTTCTCAAGATGTGTTGTTCACTCTACATGTAAGACAAAACAGACTGTGGCTAGGTCTCCCTACAGTTTTTAACATGTGGTCACCACAGTCTAGGGTTCCTGTGTAGATCACACACATTGTGAAATAATATGTGCTAGTCTTGTCATGAATTAAGAAACTCTGAAGACTGTCCTTACGAATAAACTGCAAATTTTCAGATCTTTCAGTTTTTAGATAACCATTTCTACTTCTGCCATTCTCCAAGTTAATATATAAGCCCATTTACCACTAAGCAAATACCAGCCTCTCCAGGCAGAGTACAAAGAATTCAGAGATGGTATCATTCCTCTTTCAGAGAAAGAAATCATGATCCAGAACTTAAGCATTCTGCTCAAGGTCACAGCAACTCAATGACAGGATTAGGATCAAGACTTAGGACACCAGAATTCCAGCTGCAGAGAGATACAGGTAACTACACCGAAGATTTGCATGCAGCTTTATTTAAAAATATAATAGGATGAATAATCTAACGTCAAAGCAGACATGTTCTCCTGTAATAGTGCTTAAAATAGTGCCAATTTATTTCTGCCAGAATTTATGTGCTAAGCAACAGAATTCTCTTGCATTTAAATGAAACAATAATTCTTTGTATGGAACAGGAGAGGCCTAAGGTGATGAACACTAATCCTAGGGGAAAAAGTTATATCAAGTCCACTTCACAGAAACCAAACTCTGTAGTTTCATTTTGGATTATTTGCACACATCAAGTTCAAAACAAATCATGCAATCTTATTTCATGCTTGGGCCTTATTGCTTAATATAGCATGCACTGAAGGGTACTATTGCAAACGACCTAGGCCCTACCTAGTGTGCAACTAAGCTCCTAAAATGCTCTATTTGTGAACTCCACATCAAGACAGTTGCTCCCTAATGCTTTAAGGAAAGCTTCCTTTTAATAAGTAACTTCAAAATGGTTTATCAACACCACAGAAACCTTTACACCTACATGCAAGATATCATCTCCATTATCACAAGCAGCGAGGAGTTTAAGAAACTTAACTACTGTTGTTACAAGCAGCATGTATGGATCTTGACCTTCAGTCACTTGCTAGGCAGGACTCGCATTTCAATATTCACTGCATGACAATTAGTAGCTGAATGCATACACTCCTTGATGCCTTCCCCATCTGCAACACCATAGATCCACACAAGTTCACACCTGGAAGTTAGGTACTTTTAGAGTTATAAGTTAGCCCCTACGCACTCCAAGCAACTCCAAACTGCATTTCTGACAGCATCCATTGTAATTGTTTAAGCTACATTTCCACATTCCCTTTGTAGTCTTTGTTGTTTCAACATCAACAGGAAGATCCAATTCCTGCCGACATGACGGAACTCATTAGCATTCAGGAAACAGAAATCTTAATGAAGCCAAGGGCATTAAAATATAGGAGTTCTCTGAAGCAGACTAAAATTTATGGGGTAACCAGCTTGGCTATTCCTCTATTTCTTTTACATTAAGTCTTAAGCAATTACATTTATGTCAGAAATATGAAATCCATGGGGAAATAAAGGGTTCCATCCTCTTGTGTACTGATTACTGTAAATCAGCAGAGTTTACTAGTGTCTAGAATTACAAAACAAAACCAAACAACTTTAAAAGGGCAAGAACAACAGGTAAGGTCAGGAAAATGTACGGGAAAACAAAATATTTTTATGTATTCTTTCAATACATGAGAAATTTTTATACAGATTTATTCTTAGAAATAACAAGCAGAGACTGTTCAACATACGATCTGTGCTCATTGCAAACTAGCACATTTGAGTATCATGAAATAATACATTTTTTGTTTCTTGGCATGTTTAAAGGCATTTAACCCCATTTTAAAAGAACGTTTCTAGAAGAAACTGTAGGCTTGATAGGGATGATACTTCTATTTCTGGAGTTTTGAAAGACATTACTAGATTTCTAAATCAAACAAACCTCATGCAAAAAAAGTCACTATTCAAGTTCCACACTCCTTTTATCCAAACTATCACCACAGCTGTGAAGAAATAGGTAGCAGCTAAACACATGCTTACCTCACTTTCTTTTCAGTATGTTGCTGTGTTCTTGAAGGCAGGCTTCTCAAGAATAACACATTTACTTTGCTGAACCCACTCAAGACCTTTCCAGAGGCTGAAGTGCTTAAGAGTCTCTGCTCTAAGCCTAAATCCTCCTAATCTTGTTGACAAGTATACCTTGTAGATAATTCTGCTCTTACTAGAGACAAGAAGATGCATACTTGCAAGGTAGTTCACTGTTCTTCACTACACCACATGACTCAAGTCTCTAATCTCCTCTTAGAAGTTATCCATAGAAGAGCCCCTTTGTTTCTCTATTTCCCACATAGGAAAAATGAAGTACTGAGTTCACCTTTCAATATAAGATCAAACTTCACGATTAGGCTATTTCAAAAGGATTTATCAGGTTACTCATCTCAAATTAACAACTTCTTGGTCTGTTTTTCTCTAAGCTACATGACCTATATTCCTATGTAAGAGGAAAGTTATCTATGTCCAGACACTCAATTATGTTAAACAATCTTTGCACTGAATAGAAAGCCATATGAAATCTAAATAACTCCCACAGGCTTCCTGCAAATGAAGATAGACATAAGGTCCCAGTATAATAATTCACTTTAAAGGTAAAGCTCACTATGCAGAACACAGTGATACTTCAAAGGCTAAAGAAGAATTCACTCATTTTATTATTACAACTCTAATGTCCTTTCCAGAGCTCAAGCTCTTTATCCAATTAAGTCCAGTTACTGAAACCAGGTATCATTAATACTATCACATTTAGGTGTAGACTACGTTATCCTTGTCTACATTGTAAAACAAGTGGGAAGAGTTGAATACAACTCCTCGAAATACATATTCTTGTGTTAAACATGACCCCTCTCTACAACTGTCTGGTAACAGCAATAAGGCGATGTTCACTAAACACCATTATTTAATCTTCTCACATCATTTCTATTATTACAAAAAAAAAAATATCCTAAATAGTCCGTCCTATAAATAATCTCTGCAAATTAAAAAGAAGAGAACACAGATTGGAAGTCACAGCTATCATTAAGTATATAGAACTTCTATCCCTTGATGGCCAAACTTTCTTTCCTACAAGATATTTTTAGCATACATTACTACCACCAAAAACTAAAGTAACCTCACCAAGCCATTGCTGATGCGGTCTGGGAACAGAGAGGTTTTAAACATATATTGTTAAAGTATGACCCATGCACAGTAATTTCCTAAGAAGGTTAGCCAAATCGCCTTTCTCCCGAACATCTTCGGCCGTCGTTATATCGCTTCCTCGAAGAACAAGCGTCTGGCCGAAATCTTGAAGGACCGCAAG
>JANHGB010017058.1:0-11526 GCA_026283785.1 Coracopsis vasa
TCAAGGCCAGGTTGGACACAGGGGCTTGGAGCAAGCTGCTCTAGTGGAAGGTGTCCCTGCCTGTGGCAGGGATTGGAGCTGGATGAGCTTAAGGTCCCTTTAACCCAAACCAGTCTGGGATTCTATGAACTTGGGAAACCAACAGTGGGCTGGAAAAGTGACGCTTTCCTGAATCCATAGAGACCCTGGAGCAGTTGCTTGAGGAGATGTGACCCGTTTCAGCCAGGACCCTCTGATTCCATGTGCCAGCAATTGGGCATTCTCCCAGTGCCATGGCTACAGCCAGTGCTGCACCAAAGGAGCAGGGTGTTCAAGCAGATGCTGCAGCAGGATGCTTGTGAGCAGAGGGTCACAGGTAGTAGGTACCTGGCTGCTAACACAGCCTGGCCACTGCTGTGCTTGGGAAGGTGTCAGGAAAGGTACCTCTGGGCACTGGGAATCACTGACTACAAAGGGACAGGGCATTACTGTAATGCATCTTCTGCAGCTGGAGAGATCATACAATCATAGAATATCAGGTTGGAAGGGACTTCAAGGACCACTTGGTCCAACCTTTCTAGGCAAAGCATGACTTGGACTAGGTGTCCCAGCACCCTGTCTGGTCAAATTGATGTCAAAGCTTTAGTGGGGCTACTCAATGGGGAAAGTGTCTGGTGCTCAGGGACCAGGCACAGAAGATGCTGCATAAAACCTTCAAATACAGTGATGGTGACTTGAAACTGGACTTCCCATCACGTAAAGCTCCTCCACAGACCCTCAGCCCTCTCACTGCCACAGGCCATAGAGCCAAACCTGTGGCAGAGCCACCCTGCAGGCATCCAAAGCATCATTTTCAGTGTTATTGGAAGCTTAAAGGTGAATCTCCCCCGTGCCACTGTAACCTGCCTTTATCATCAGTCAAGCCCACGGTGGCTTGTAGCTGCCCTCAAGGATGCGTGCCTTGGTCCTGCATTTCTTGGCTATGTTTGTCTGTTCAACTCCTAAGCACTACTCTCCAAAGCAGTGTTTATCCCCTCAAGATCATGCATGCAAGGTAATGTTTTAAGAGTGAAGAGAAGCTCATACAGAAAGGCAATGCCACTGTATGCTGGTAGGGTGGTGTGGGCCCCCAGGAGGGATGTGGAGGAAGAAACCAGGGAAGCAGAAAGAGCTGTAACACGGCAAAGTGAAGACAGAGGATTAATCTGTAAAGTGATCTGGCAATGGGATGAAAGGCAATGGCATGGACATGGATGCAGATGGAAAACTTGCAGCCTCTTGTGCTGAAAAACCTCAGGAGAGACCATCCTGGTGGGTTCTGGATACCACATTGCTAGGGAAAGACTGGAAGGGAAGGATGGAGGGAGAATCCAGCCTGGAGAGGAAGGTGAAGGGCTCACTGGAGACAACCTGCAGAGGGAACAAACTGGCCTTGGCTGCCATCCTGCCCAGCCCTGCTATCAGTGAGCAGATGGTCTGAGAGCTGCTGCTCTGCACCATGTTCTTCATCTGTTCCCCCCCAAATGGATGCTTGTGTTTGCATTTCAGTCCTTGTTTAGGCTGGGAGACCAGATGGTGACAAAGGAGGTAAAACATTGACACTGGTGAGCAAAAGGGGATCAAATCTAAGGTACACGTAAGGAAACGGACTTTTCCAGACCGCTTTATCTGAGGTTTCTGTGAGCTGCAGTGGCCTAATCAATATTTTGACTAAAGGGAGCCTTGAAGGACAGATTCCCCCTCCTTGTCACAGAGCTGTGAAGACACAACATGCAGCATCCCCGCATTCCTTGTTGAACCCTTCAATCAGCTCAACTCACGCAGGTGGCCCCATTTCAACCTTCCCAGCGTTTCTAGAGGGAAAACTGAGCAGATTTCATCATGAAATGCAAATTCCTGCCACTCTTTTTCCCAGTACCAGAAAGAAGGAGGGGGAGGCTTGAGCCCAGGGCATAAATCACTGCAGGTCCCCTACCTGTCCCACTTTTAATTAAATGTAGCTAAATTATCCTCCGCATCAGCAACCTGGTTGCAGAGACTGGTGCCTGGAGCAGCAGAGTGGAGATCCTCAGGCAGGGCTCTCTGTGATGTCAACCTCACTTTAATTTCCTGAGTTTTGTGAATTCTTGTGCTGTTGGGTAATAAAGGGAACAAAATAGAGGCAAAAGGACAGGTTTTCTGTACAGCTGGCATGTGGTGGGGAGTCACAGACATCTCTTGGTGTGACTCTGGTGCACTATGTGGAGCTTTGCAATGATGCTTGCTCTGCTGTCGCACACCCATTGGAAGCGGCTGGAGGTGCATCAGCATCCCATAGGCTGGGACAGATGCGTGGCTGGGGTCTCACTGCTGGTCCTCACCCCCCTGGGGAGGAGGATCTGTGTGGAGACCTCAGAGCAGCCTTCCAATATCTGAAAGGGACCTACAAGGATGCTGGGGATGGACTCTTCATCAGGGACTGGAGCGATAGGACAAGGGGAAATGGGTTTGAACTTAAAAAAGGGGAGTTCAGGTTAGATATAAGGAAGAAGTTCTGTCCTGTGAGGGTGGTGAGGGGCTGGGACAGCGTGCCCAAAGAGGTGGTAAATGCTCCATCCCTGGCAGTGTTCAAGACAGAGCCTTGGGCAACCTGGTCTAGTGTGAGGCATCCCTGCCCATGGCAGGGGGTTGGAACTGGATGACCTTAAGGTCCTTTCCAACCCAAACCATTCCGTGATTCTATGATCTGTGCCACCCTGGGCAGCTCCTGCATGGACACCACGGCCTGGACCAGGCGATGTCCACCCCGGCCTGCTGATCCCTGTGTCAGTTTGAGCATCGAGCCCACCATCCGGCTGCCGCTTTGTCCTCCCTGTGCCCATCCCGGGGCAGCTGCTTCCTCTCGGTGCTATTTGGGGTGTTGCCGTGGGAGGCTCAGCAGATTCCCCAGGGCTGTGGCTCTCCAGGAAGCCAGATACCAAATCCTCTCCCCTTCCCAGACCCTCCCGGAGCCGGAGCCTTGCCTCAGCATCTGTTTATAACTGCTGGAGCTGCCCAGGCTGTTTGGTTTGGGATAAAGCACGGTCTGGCAGGGCTCCTCCCTGCCACCACAGTGGCACTCGGCTGCCTTATCTCCCATGACAGACCCTTTCCAAGAGCCCTGGGAGCCGGGCTGCCCTCGGCGGCCCCACAAGGCGTATGCCCAGGGATGGGTGTGGGAGGAAGACAGCAACACCAGCCAGGTTTAATCATCCAGGATGTGCCGAGGAGCTGGGTGTAACTGGATGCGCTGTGGGAACGGCGCTGGGAGAGCTGGGGAGCAGGGCAGATGATGGGCACAGTGGCCACAGGGAAGCATGGATACAGGGACAGGGGGATGGACAAGCCACAGAGAGCTGATGGGCACAGCTTTGCCCACTGGCATCACTGACACAAACACCCTCCTCTGCTCCCCTGGTGTGGCTGTAGCAAGACCACCGCAGCAAGGTGGTTTTACTGCCTGCACAGAGGATGCTATTGAAGCTGTGGGTAGCTCCAGCCTGTCTTTGCAACCCTCTGTATGCTGCGATGCTGCGCTCCCAGACCTGCAGCACAGGGCACGGCCTCTGAGCATAACCTCCCACAGGCAGCAGGCTATGATATCCCTTCTTTTCCCAGGCTGGCAAAGGGGCAGTGGCTGCCTCCTGCTTCACTATCAGCACTGGGTGATAAAGGCAGCTTCCTGTCCACTGGAGGCACTTGCTTTCATCTCTCGCATGAGTTTATGGACAATATTAGTGTGAAACAGCTTTTAACCCTAGACTTCCTGCTGCAAAACTCCAGCCCTCATCTGGGCATAAAGCACTGAGCCAGTACCTGTGCGAGTAAATGTGCTTGTGGGGAAAGCAGAGCCCGAGGTCAGCCTGGACCTCCTTGGAGGAGGGCGAGAATGAACCCGCATTCACTTGCAGGCAAGTCCCAAACCCTGCCAACACCGTTGCTGACTCATCAAAATCGAAACGTTTTCGAGGAGAGGGCTCGGTTTTCCTCGTTTCTGATGGGAAGCAGGCAGGGTGCCAAAGGAGACGTGCCTCAACCCTTCCAGCCGCCCACCTTGCTGAAGGCTGCCTGCCAGGACCGCTGCCTGGCTCCACCATGGGGAGCTCTGGGTCCAAATCATGGTGAAACCCATCCTGAGATGTCCCAGTGCCCCAGGGAGGGGATCTGCTGCCTCTGCACTGCTCCTACACAGCTGCTGTGATGGCTCCTATGGGGTAGGAGGTGGAGTGCCCACTTCTCTTGAGCTGGACACTGCTCATGTGGTTATCACTGGGGTGGACTCAGCCCTGCTCCTGGTAAATTGGCAGTTCTCTCCTCTACAAAGCCTTGCAGCCTGCCTTGCTCTTCAAACACACTGCCTTACTTGATCCATGAGATCCTGTGCTTCCACACAGCCCCCAGATTACACCCTGGTGGAATCCACTTCATGTTAGAAGCACTCTAGATAAGTACTCTCACTGGATAATGTCTCTTTCCAACCCTGGAAGACTTCTTTCTGATATAGGACATGTCTGAGCCCTTTGCAAGCCCTTGGGATGAGTCACTGGGCTTGTTCTGCAAACCCAAGACCTGTATTTGCTAAGACATGCAGAGGATGGGGGCTACGCTTGTTGGACACTGAGGTTCCTGCAAGAACTTGGCTGAAGACATCCTTACAGGAGCAGCTAGGAGATGTTTGCCTTTCAAGATCTGTCACCATCTGCAATTATACTATCCCCACTGCCTGAGTTTCTTATGCCTTTGGGGCAAAACTTTTCTGTCCATGTAAAACACAGCACCTCAAAAGCTGGTGATGTCCCCTCTCACTGCACAGCTGCTGCTAGTTGGGCTGTAAATCCCAATGCAAACAAGGGATGCTCGGACAGCCAAGGCCTGGAGGGAAGAATGAGGTATGGAAGGTAAAGGGGAGGTTTGCTGGGACCAGTCTTTGTAGCCCTAAAAACCTTGAACTGGAGGTTATCGGTGCGAGGCTGGAGCTTGTTATGGAACAAGGCAGACAAGGGACTGGAGAAGATGTGATGGCTGTGAAACCAGGCGGGAGGGTGAGAGGCAAAAAGCCACTGGGTGAATCCCATCCTGGCAAGTTGGGCAGAGGGGAGAATGGGATCTGCTGGTAACCGAGGCCAAGCCTTGCTCCAGACTCCACAAAGAAGAGATTGTGTGGTGTCCTGTGCATAAAGTCTCCTAACAGGGTATGCTGACCCCTGAGTTTCTCACTCCCCTTTTCTTCCATTCTTCCTCCTTCTTTCCATGCTCTTCCTCTTCTTCCTCCAACACTGAAACACGGAAGCAGAGAGGCACAGATGAAATTTGCTGGTTTTACTGCTTTGTAGGGGTTGGGGAGCAGAGTGAGAAAGGACCAGTGCTGACCTTCCAGACTGCTCCTTCTCCGAAGCTCAGTGGCAAAGAAAGGACAGAAAGTGAAATAAACCACAACATATCAAGCCTTTCCCCCCCCACAAATCAGTGCTTTTAAATCGGCCGGTCTGTTGAGGGGTGTCCACAAGCAGCACCCCTGTTCTAGAGACCTTCTCCAATGGATTGGTATCCATAGTCTACTGCCTACATGGGTAGCTCATCTGCTCACATGTAGATATCTACCAGGGAGGTGTTTGCATTGGTAACAGCTCTTAGCCTGACATCCTTGGTCTGGATGGCCTCCAGATGAAGGCATCCACTACGTATTAAAAGAGTAAGTGGATAAACTCCAGCACAACCCCAGAGGATGATTGCTGCCTACTTGCAAATGAAGGCCATGAGAGCATGGCCCATGTTGAAGGACCAGCATGAAGCTCTCTGGTTGTGCCAGGTTGGAGCAAAAGGGTCACAGCACAAAGACCACAGCCAAACAAGCACAGAGAGGTGGCTGGCATAGGAGTTGACATGGTGTTGGGAAAGGACATTACTCTGTGACAGTACCAAGCAGTGCTTCTGGCCAACAAATGGAGGCACCTTCTGCCTCCAGCCATAAGCTGGTTGATGGTGGGCCATTCTGTCCTCCTGGAGCTGGCTGTGCTTCCCAGTTCTGCTGGAGCAGGATCTGGGAAGTGCCTCAGGAGCACTGTGAAATGCTCATGGGGCTTTTTCACAGAGCTCACACATGAAAGGTCATTGCTCCATTTTGGGCCTTGACCAAGGGGTTCAGATGACACCCAAATGCTCTTTCTCCTACATCTCTGCCCAGGCCTGAATCAAGTAGTAAAAGGTGAAACAAGGGTTGGAGAAATAAGCCTAATGGGGTTCCAGGAGTGTTATTTCAACAGCTCTAGAAAGCACAAGACCAGCAGAGATGGGACCATACCCTGACCAGACTTCTCCTATCAAGCCAGGCTTTCTCCAGGTCTTCCAACTCCAGCACAAGGTATTTTTAGGACAGAAACAGAGAAGGTGAAGAAAGAAAATGCAGAACATAAAGAAAGATAAGAACCAAAAAGGAAGTCTGTAGACCCGTCTCTCCTTGTGCTTTCTGTTCTTCCTTTAGTACCCAGTGACTGTGGCAACCACTCTGTGCCCCTAACACATCCTGCTCTGTTGTCACCTCTGAGACCAGGCTGTCAGTCTGTTCCCTGCTTTTCTCAGCATTTTCACAGCCTTTGCTAGGCCATAATCTCCTTTCCTGGAGATATTATGGTCCCAATCACGTCTTTCTCAGTGTCCCATGTCTTCTGGGAGGACCAATATCTCTTTCCTTAGAGGGGCTTATCTGCTTTTACCTTTCCCATGTTTTCAAGGAACATGAAAGCAAAGAAGCACAACATCACAGGTGGAGACCTACAGGCAAGATCCAAGTGCTCTGGAGATGATTAAGGTTGGGACAGGAGAAGGGACCCTTCAAGACCTTTGGGGTGGGCACAATGATCCAAAGAGTTCCAAGTGCTGTGGGACAAGCTGCCACTACCAGCTGGAGCTGTGACCCCCCCAGCAGGCTGGAAGGAGATGAGGCTCTCTCCAGTATGGAAAGGTATCTCCTGGCTGGCAATAGGCAGCTTGCAGATACCTCAGAGCTGGTACAGGACCCTGCGAGGAGCAGCAAGGTGACACCAGCAACCAGCATCATCCCAAAGCCTCTGTGAGCTTGTACTGGAGGGCAATGGAGGGGAGCCCAGCATGGAGTGCACTGTGTTGATGTCCAGGGGGGCTGATGGAGAAGACAGCCCTGATCACCATGACTCCCTTTCCTTTCCTGTCTTTCTGCCTCCCCAGCCCCCAGCATTTGCACATGGGGGCATTAATTCAAACACCACCATTTCTGCCTTCCCCAGCTTTCTGCAGCCCGCTCAGCACCTTCCACCACTCCCGCACCACGTGTTCGCTCATCAGCTTTCACCCCATTCCTCACCACCGAGCTGAAGGCGACCTGGACACCAAGCCCTGCGAGGGGCTTTATGAGCTTCCTACTTCATAAACCTCTCTGAGTCACTCTGCTCCTGCCCGACGTGTCCAGTGCAGCACCTTATTCCAGAGCTGCGGTGGGAGCCCCCACGCATGGGCAGGGGTCCTGCTCCTGGCCAGCAGACACAGAGCACTGCTGCTTTTGTTTTTAATAGGGGGGGAAATGGGGTCTTGCTCTGATTTTCACTATTATTTATTTTGAAACCACTCACGGCTGTTCCCGTATTTAAACCATTTGGAGCCCTGCGCTTAAAATACCTGCAGGGACCCTCAGGAGCTGCCAGCGCCGTGCAGAAGAGACTCAGGCTCGCAAGCCTTTAACCCACAGTGGGACTATTTGTCCTTTCGAGCTCAGTGCTGGAATGCTTCAAGGTGTTTAGGCAAGGCCAAGGCCGGGGCATGGGAATGTAGGTCTTTACCAGGCTTTGCCCATAATTGCCTCCGTGCCTGCACTCCCCAGTCCCCCACAAAGCAGAGGGAAGGGAGCTGTGCGAGGAGAAAGGTGAAGGGCAGGAACTGAGCTCCAGCCCTGGGAAAAGCAGGACAGAGGGTAGAGGGCTTTGCAGACACTTGGCGTGCGATAAGATCGGCACTGATGCACGGCAGCGGCCCCTGGTTATCCTCACTAACAAAACCCAGCGGAGAAGAGCTGGAAGAGGGAATGGAAGAGCCTGGGGAGGACCAGGCACAGCACGTCCGAGATGCTGAACTCCCGCCGGTGGCACAGTGCTCTCCGGAGCTGCTGCCTCCCCAAGCTGAGGTCATTCAAGATGTCAAAGAGCTGTTTTTAACAGGAGGGGGTGTTTGGCTCGATGCCTGGCTCCGCTCCAAAGGGAATAAAATCACCAGCTCCCAGCCTGATCCATGTGCAGCTGCAGTGCCCAGTGCTGGGGGCTGCAGGGCCAGCATTGCTGGTGGAGGTGTTTTGGAATCCCAAGGCCCCACAGACCTGGGGTGATGCTGCAAGGTGGAAGGTGGCCAGAGGGTGTCCAGGTCTGGAGCTGCTTTGGCTGCACCTTGGAGGGTCCAGGATATGGTAGGGATGCTCTGGGCAGCACCCAAGTGCAGCAGAGAGACCATGGAGAGGCTGGGGGAGATGGGGACAGTGCTGGGTGGCTGCTGGAGGAAGCAGGGCTGCAGAGCCTGGGGTGGAAGAAAGCAGAGGGGAAGGCAGGAGGGAATGGATGCTGTGGGAAGGGTAATTCCTCCTGCTGCATGGATCGCTATGGGAGGACATCAGGGTGTTGGTGGCGATCCTTGGTGGACAAAACCACCTGAGCTTTTGCTTGTGGCCTTGTGGGGTGGAGATGTGCCTATACTGACAGCTTCCCATGATGGCCTTGGAGTTGTGGGCACAGGATGGGGAGACATGGACCAGCTGAGAGGGGAAAAGGAGCAGGGGACCCGTCAGGACAGGGCATGAGCACTGCTGGGGCACCACAAACTGCTTCTGTCAGGGGTGGCTGGCGTGGAGAGGGGAGAGGGAGCAGCGGAGGGGACAGGGACAGGCCAGCGGTGGGGAGGGGGCCGTCCTGCACCTGCAATAACAAGCTCCAGGCGCTGGGCCTGACAGCGGGACTGGGGCTGAGCTGGAGTTACAGCTCCCAGGGGAGATGCTGGTGGCTTGGTGCCCGGGAAACACCTCGGAGCCAGCCCCGCTCCAACAAGACCCTGGTGCGGGGGGTTCTGCCAGCCCCATCCTGCCCGGACACGGCTTTGCCCCCATGCCCCAAGAAGGTCCAAGTCAGGAGCCACCTGCACTCCTGAAATGAGGAGATGGAGCATGGCAAAGCTTCTGCTTTCCTCTGTATGAGGACAAGCAAGGAGGTGGATGTGAGCGCAGATGCATGCAGCATGCTGAAAACGGGATGTGTGCCTTCCCTCATGGCAGCTCGTCTTGCCATGGGAGATGATGGATAGATGATGAAGCTGGGGAAGGTCAGTCTGCTCAAGTCAGGGGTATCCCACAGGGCACTAACAGGGGGTGCTACTCAGTGTGTCCCCCCCATCATCCCTTCTTTCCTTTTCTTCCTCTTTACCTTTGGTTCCTGCTCTGTGTCTTGAGGCCATAATAAAGCCCCTTGGATCTTGACACACAGACGGGGCTGCTCACACCTCTGCCCCTGCCCCACAGCCTCGTGGGCATAAGATCTCACCCAGAAAAGCTGACCATAGTTTGTTCGCCCAGTAACCTGGCAACTGCACTACTGCGTGCTCATAAAACATCCCCCTGAACCGGAGCCAGCACCCACCGAGGACCGTATCCCCTTACACCGGAGACATGCTGCGCTCCCTGCGCTGCTGCTTCACCATGGGCCCTCCTGAAAGGCAAATCCTGCCCCACGCTTCTGTTTTATTCCAGACAAGTCTTCTCCTCACACATCTCCATACTGCACCCCATGCTGCAGCGGGATGCTCAGAGCTGGAGGGTGATCAGCACAGAGGGAGGCAGGCTGAGACAGTTTGGGCTGCTCAGCCTGGAGAAGAGAAGCTGCATGGAGACATCAGAGCAGCTTCCAGTGTCTGAAGGGGGTTACAAGGATGATGGAATGAGACTCTTCATTAGGGACTGTAGGGCAAGGACAAGGGGTGATGGGTTCAGACTGAAACAGGGGAAGTTCAGGTTGGAGATAAGGCAGGAGTTCTTCCCTGTGAGGGTGCTGAGGCGCTGGCACAGGGTGCCCAGAGAAGCTGTGGCTGCTCCATCCCTGGCAGTGTTCAAGGCCAGGTTGGACACAGGGGCTTGGAGCAAGCTGCTCTAGTGGAAGGTGTCCCTGCCCGTGGCAGGGTTTGGAACTGGATGAGCTTTAGGGTGCTTTCCAACCCAAACCATTCCATGATTCTATGATTCTATGATTCTATTCTCTTGCATAGGGAAGGGAAGGAGCTCAGCCTGACCTCAACACCACTGAGAGACATGTCTGCCATTGGGAATGCTGACCCCAAACCCACCCACATCAGAAATGCTTCTCAGTGTTAACACCCAGGGCTGGCTCACCCCTGCCTGCATGGCCTTCAGGAGGAGACGTGGCTGCCCCATGCCAGAGACCTGCTCCTTATGTGCTGTAGGGGTAAATGCTCCTGCAAGGTTCCTGGCTCCAATGCCTGCTCAGTGGTAGTGCAGGGCTGAGCTCTGCTGGGGTTGGAGCCTCCTGGCCTTGTATTCAACCTCTCAGATCTATAGCACAATGTTGTTCAGTGGTTCAGTGTGAGGAGTTTAAGGCTGATCTGGCTTTTCTGGAAGAGACTACATCTGGCATATCTGCAGGCCTGGAGAGAACGGCTCCTGCTCCCTACCCAGCATCTCCATGAGCATTTGGAGGAAGGTTTGGGGGCTGTGCTGGGGCAAGCCCCTCTGAGGATACAGGAGGAGTATCTGGCTGTTTGAATCTGTGTCTTGCAGCTCCAGGGGTTTCCTGAGCCTGGAGGGCAGAGGGAGGGAGGTGAAAAGAGAGAGGTGGCTGATTTATAGCTTACCATCTTCTCTGATCTTGATCGCCCTTTGTCTTGGGAGTGTCTCTTATCCAGACGTGGAGATGGGAGGAGGGGATCTGTTTCAGGGATTGCTGAACTCTGGGTGTTTGCCGTTTCCTGGAGATCTTTTGATGTCCCCTTTGCTTTAAAACATTTTCAACGTTAAGTTTCTCAGCCCCCCCTTTGCACCTCAACTCTCGACATCGGGGCACGATCCATCACCACTTACCCAAACAATCTCCAGCAAGGCGAGACCTCCCCATCACCGGGGCTGGTGAGGCAATCTGTGCTGCAGGACCAGGCAGCAGGGCTGCTGGGGGACCTCACCCCAAGACCATGGTCTCCAATGGGCTATCTATTGTTCCTTCCTTTTCAGTCTGGTGGGGATGATGGGTGCCAGGCCAGCACTGGGAGAGGTTGGGAAGCCTGGACTGGAAACAAGCAGTGTGGATTGAGGTCTGCCTCTTGCTTTTCTCCAGGGCAGCCCAGCACAATGACTTCTAACAGGATGAAAACCACCCCTCTGGGTAAGGTATGACCAGGCTTGTGCCTTTAAATGAGCCCTACCCTACGCTATAGGGGGGATTGAGATGAGCTCTTAGGCAGAAGCTGTTCCCTGTGAGGGTGCTGAGGCGCTGGCACAGGGTGCCCAGAGAAGCTGTG
>JANHGB010017060.1:0-19652 GCA_026283785.1 Coracopsis vasa
CCAAGAGGTAGTTTTCCAAGTATCTTTCTCTGCTGGATAACTTCTTCTCACCCCTCAACCTTATCCATCCCAAATCTTCACCATAATATATTAGATTGTTTTTGGTGGGTTTTCCTGAATTTGTGGCCGATAGCACTCTCCATTCATGCAAAAAAAGGATGGGAACTGAGCTTGCTTTCCCCATCATCATGGCTTCAACTTGCATGCTGCTTCTGCACTGGTGACCTGTGGATGATTCAGCGAGTTAGCCCTTGAAACAAATGGAGACGATCAGAGCAGTCTGTATCTCTTTTTACCTCTCTGAATGGACACCTTCAGCTTTCCTTAGTGACCTGGATGGGAAACCTTACAGCATCTCCCCAAGGAGTTTTCAAAGATGCAGGGCTCAGAACAGCCGTAGCTATTTCTTGCTTTGTAACTCAGTAGATCATCCATGGTTTGAGAATGGCATTGTATAAATTAGCATTGGTGGTGCAGTTCTCAATATTATCCCATTGCTCTAAGAATTCTCTAATCTTTCCTTTACTGCAGCCCTTTAGTTTCATATGATATGTTGCCTTCAACTCCGTGTAGCTCCAGAAATAGGCTTGAGATGCATGGTAGCAAAAATGCACCAAACCAGCCAAAAGTAGCCCAAGTAAGAAATGAAAGGAAATGCAGAAGAAGTTAAAATGACCAAATCCTAGTAATTGTCAAGGGTGGGGATTGAATGGGTGGATGGAGGCGTTGGTTGCTGTGTTGGTTGGTTGGTTGGTTGTATTTCTCCGTGAAGGTCTGGAGTGGGGCTATTCTTTAGACCTCATATTTCTTCATTTCACTCTTGCCTAGCTCAAAGAGCAACTTTCCGTGATCTTTCTGTATAATCAGAGGTTCAGTACACCACTCCTGCTCATTTGTGAACCTGCTTACAAGTCCAGGAGGTTGCAAGTGTTGTCTGACAATAGAAACATCTGCATTTTTCCTGCTTTGCAGACAGAGCCAGCCAATAGCCCGCCTCACTTGTGCTGTGTTGTTCATGTCCTAAATCTAAAAACATCTCAGCTCAGGTGAAACAAGTCTCTGGTCCCATCCTTCTTCTTCCCGCTTCATCTTCTCTCCTGCCATTCTGGCAGCAGGAATTCCCCTCTGACTCTGCCCTTATTGCTGTGCAGGGACCACCAAACTCCTTCCTGGGTGTTTCCCATCTGAAACCCTGCTCTGACCTCTCAGATGCTCCTTTCCCAGCTCTCCTGGTCCTTCCACCCTTCTAAGACACCACCTCCATGATGATGATGATGATGATGATGATGCTTTGTAGCCTCTCGGGGTGCATCCCCAGCACCAAGATGTTCTAACACAGCTGTTACAGAGGCTGGGGAGATGCTCTGCTGGAGATAAACATGTCCAGCACACATCAGCTGCTACACAGCCGCTGCTTTATCCAGCATCAGGCTTGGATAATCCCCTGTGCCTTTAAACGTGATGCACATCAAAGCCAAACGGTGCAGAGGAATTCCCCCTTCCCGCTCCCGCCTCCCAGCCCTCACTCCCTCCTTTTAAGTTTAAATTTTAGGAACTGAGGAGTGGATTGCATCTGACACAGATTTGTAGCCGTCTCCATGGCTACAGAGACAGGCAAGTTGTATGTGGAGCGTGTTCATTGTTAAGTTTCTAATTTCAGTGAGGTCGCTGAATGGGTTTTCTCCTTTCTTTTCCCCCAGCTCTGAGGTACCCTGGAGAAGGATGGGAGCTGTTGGTGCCCCTGCCTCACACTGCTTCACCAGGCATGCTCCCTTGCTGTATCCGTACTATCCTTGGAGCAAAATCACTGGGAAGCACCCTGAGTTTTTGAAGCTTTGCCGTTTTTTCCTTATCTTCCCATTCCTGTAGGTATTCGGCTCACGTCCGCCTCGGCAATTCCCACTGCTCCTTGAGTTTCCTCGGAGCTTTCTGAGATCTTGTCTTCCCTCCCTGCTGCCTACTTCTCTTGCAGCCTTGCAAGCACACACATCCCTGGGCATAGACCATTGGTGCACAGCCAGTGGGACGCTGTGAACAGGTTAAAGTGCACAACAGGCATTGCTGGCCACTCACACATGCACACCATAAAGCACATGCCTTACGTGGCTGTGTTGGCAAATTCTGTTGAGGAGAAAGGATGCAGCATTACCTATGTATTGCATGGAGGAGGAGTGGGACACGGACACTGGTTTCATGGAGTTTGTGCTGTCACTGATGTTTCAAAAGTTTTTGGCCCTCCAGTTTGACTTAAAAATGAATTTAAAATGAGGTAGAATTTGGTGTTCCAAATTAGGATTTATGCTGCCTCCCCTACCCCTCAAGTCATCCTCTGATGAGCTGGAGAGAGAGAGATACTCTCCCTTGTGCAGATGCTCTGGTGCTCAAGTGACTTTGCTTACATTTCCCCATGACTGTGGGATCTCCTTCCCTCTTCCCAGAAGACATGCAGAAATTCAGTGTACAAGCTTGGCCATATCTGTACATAACAGGGCTGGTCCTAGGTCTCCTTGATGACAAATAGTAGCCATGATGTGCTGTATCCATCATCTCTGTGGTCTTTTCTATTCAGTGTTTGGAGTAATGTGAGAGGTGTGTTGTAGCCTGCCAAGTGACTTATCTGTAGGGTGAAGCTGAAGGGCTGTGTTGCATCTCCCAGGGAACATGGTTGGGCTGGTGGTAGAAGACTGTGCTGGATGAGGGGAGGCAACCTGCTGCAATTTGTCTATCCCGTCTGTTGGGAATGGTCACTGCCTGGGAATTGTTTGGGTCAACGTGAGTTTCCATCAAACCCTGTGTCACAAACCCTGCTGACTACTGGCAATGTGGATCATTCATGGAATCACAGAATCATAGAATAGTTAGGGTTGGAAAGGACCTTAAGATCATCCAGTTCCAACCCCCCTGCCATGGGCAGGGACACCTCCCACTAAACCATGGCACCCAAGGCTCTGTCCAACCTGGCCTTGAATCACTCACCTGATCATGATAGATCAAGTAAAATCTATACCTTTTTAGCATACTACAGTCAAAAGCCACCCCCTCATATATTTGTAACCACAAATGTTATTTTCTGGCTATACCAATTCTGGCAATGTTATCTGAATTACAGCTACAATACAGCTGAAGTTCCAGTATTTATATACTGTGAAAAAGTTCTGAGGGCAAGACTTGATTTCTTTTTCTTTCCATGTATTTTTAAGAGTTATCATTAGAGTCACCTACCTCCTCAGAGCAATAAAACACAGATCAGGATTTGAACTAATTCAACAGTATCATGCATTTGCTAAGCAGCAGATATGTGTCCAAGAAGAAGATAATCAATCAAGCAAATAAATATCAACCAGACTACCTTGGAAAAGGGAGTTAATGCAATTACCATCCCAGATGTTAAGGTTGCTGAGTCTTAAGGCATGAACAGATCAGACTTGCAATTACACATGTTATTTCCATGAGGCAATGAACCATTTGTGACTTCTTGACATTAAATCCCTTTCAAGCCACCAATCTTTGGATTTATTTTACAAGAAGTTGCAGATAGTCATCTCTAAAACATATGGACTTGTACTAAGCATTTGACCCTGTCCTGCATGACATCCTTGTCTCTAAACTGGAGACACACGGATTTGACAGACGGACCACTCAGTGGATAAGGAACTGGCCAGATGGTCACACTCAAAGACCTATGGTCAACAGCTCAATGTCCAAATGGAGGTCAGTGACAAGTGGCGCTCCTCAAGGGTCAGTATTGGGACCTGCACTGTTCAACATCCTTGTGGGCAGCATTGACAGTGGGATAGAGTGCGCGCTCAGCAACTTTGCCAACACCACCAAGCTATATGGTGCCATCTGCATGCTGGAGGGAAGCACGCTACATGCTGAGAACAACTAGTTACTACTTAGAGCAATAATTCATTAATATCCTCGAAATACAGATCAGAAATCAAGTCTACTCTCTATTCCATTACCACTATTAGCCAAGAGGAAAATCATGCTACATCTTGTTTCCTTTCACCCTATGTCCTTTCATATCTCCCTTCCTCGCTGCAAAGCTGTGCAGGTTTAACTCACAAGTTTAGTTTAACTCACAAGTTTAACTCACATTTCTGTCTGGCTAAGATTGCCTCAGCAGAACTCTTCAGAATGTTATTTTTTCTCAAGTCTTCATATGGATACAAGACATTCCTTCCCTGTACTTCTCAGGCCAAAAACTCTGAAAACGGCCTACTGATTAGGAAGTTGTAAATTCTGTGACATGGACTGACAAGTCACCTTTTTTTTCTATTTTCTTATATATAGCCTATTACCAAGAGCATCATGACTACAGGCAGCTCTTACTCCTGCCATACCTTGGAACAAAATACTTTCATCCAATGAAAACACTGACTTTGGCATAAACTGAATGCAACTCCAAAAGGTACCCAAGTGCTTCAGTGTTTCTAAAGGCAGTCAGTGATATCAGTGGGTCATTAGCACTTACAGTTTTGGTCTAAAGATCCAGTATAACTGGGTCTTGCTGTTTGCTAATGGAGACATAGCTAAAGATAAGTTTTCTCTACTTCTTATTGTTCCAGGACTCCCTGTAGCAGAACACGAGTTTCCTTTACTTTTATAGGCTCAAATTTAAACAATTAACCGACAGTCTGAGACAGTCCTAACAAATGTAAACTACAACAAACACAGAGAGACTATAAAGCACCTCACTTACAGAAAATTATTTGGTTAGACCCAGCAGTATTTCCACAGAAAAACTAAGTTCAGTGATGTTTCATGTCATTGAAAGAACACATGGGGAAACCTTAGATAACCTTAGTTACAAAATAAGGTAAGAAAATGGTTTGTCTCTATAGTTTGCTGGCAAAATGCACATTCAACACAATTTAACATTCACTTAAACATAGTCAGTAGTGCCTATTGCTGCTTCATTATTAGTTTAACATTGACTAATTAAATAACATTTAAAATGCAAGTGTAATATAAGATGGTGGTTGCTATTCATTTTGTGCAGGTCGACTACACAATTAAGTTCAGCTTCTAGATCACACTGAAGTATTACATGAGTAGCAATTACTGTTGGATCACACATCCTCTGGCACAGCACTTCAATTACATTTAATTACTTGGTAGTTGCATACCAATGAGTCGAAGCAGGAGTTAAAATGAGGAAAATATATTTCCATATGTACTTTCACATCTTCCAGTTCTTATGTACTACAAATGCAGGATTCAGGCTTTTGCAGCACTTACTGAAACATTTACACTTATTTCCATTTAGATATCTGTAGTCCCATACCCTAAAAATACCTTTAATTCAGCCTCTAAAGTCAACAAATTCAGTGTTTGTCATAATTTAAGATGATCCATAACTGGAAAAAAAAAAACAACCCCAAAAAACAAACAAAAATCCCTAAGTATTAAAGACATTTCAAATTTTGTGCAGAAAAAATAAAACAAGAACCAACACCCAGAATCTGCAATGAAATGAAATGAAACAAAAAGCAGGCATACCATACACAAACTTCTGAACAGTCAGGGTGATTCACAATGAGAAAAGCATCTCAAGGAAGTGAGGGATTCTCTATCCAGTCTGTTTCCTGACACAAAAATAAATACTGAGAGCCTTCAGATTGGAAGAAATACACTTTTGCCAAAGTCATCTTACCAGACTCAGCATAGAGCCCAATTCTGAGAAGAGAAATAATTTAAATTTTTACTCAAATGAGCAATCATGGATGTACAAAAGCAACAGGAATCTCACTACCGACTTCTTTTGATTGTGCATTAGATCCAAAGTGCCCGTTATCATATAAGAGTCATTTTTAATTTCTAACATGGGATTTTTTAGCTATCACCCCAAAACGAATATTAAATAACAAGGACCTAAACCGATTTCCCTATTCAACAGCAGAAAAAAACCCCAAAGAATATTAAAACCAGAGATTGTTTTTCGCTCTTTTTGAAAGGAAGTATAGTCATGTAACTCAATGAAAAACAAATTGTGCCTCACACCAGAACATTTGCTTAATAACATGGTGAATGTCAGTTAAAGATTTCCACTGCAATATTAAACCTGAGAAAATAAACAGTAAATCTCTAAGCATTATTACTCTGATAAAACTATATACATTGAAAAATCTAAAAGCAAAGCTGGCTCACCGTATGGCAGCTCCAGTAATATATATAGCCTCACTGTGCAGCCAGCCACCTTCCAGTTAGTAGTGGATAACCTTAACATTCAAGGAAACAGAATACCTGTGAGACTGAAGTTTGCATTGACAGTCTGGAAAGAGCATTTGAATCACACTAACCAGATCTACTACAAGGAAGTCTCACTACCACTGAAACTACCATTTTGAAAAATGGCTACAAGCATGTCATTTTTCAAACCAGTATTTTGATAAATTACTTCTGCTGAGAACGTTGCAGTTGCTCTCCAGAAATAAGCTCTTCCGCATTTTGCCTCCCGAGGAAGTAAACTACAGCAAAGGATAGGTTTTTTTATGAAAATGCCTATCGTTCCACATGTAGGATTTGCCTGAATTTTCCAGATAAATAAGGCTTGAATGTTAGATCTGGTAAGCCAATAAATTTCAGTTTAAAAATCTAGGCCATTATGCTGCCTTGTAGGTAAAAAAAAAAAAAATAGATTTCTCAATGATCGAAGTTGTTATTAGTCTGCAGTTATCTCTGAAAAATAGATCCAACTCTCAAGCATGTTCACTTTTGCAGTGTCTGCTGAACAAGGATCTTAGCAAAGCAAAGTGCAATCTTGTTTTCTAACAGCACAGTTTGCTAACTATATTCTACCAAGTCTAAAAAGTGCAAAATTATAAATTTGGCATTTTAATATGACAGAAGTCATTAATACACATATCTGTATGTTGTTAGACACCTGAGTAATAAAGTGGCTTCATAGATCATAAAATATTGAAGCCAGGTTATATTTCTATGATCATCTGATGTACCATTTAGCAATTCTTGTACCCATGCAAGCACATTACACTTCGTATTCACCTCATTTAGTCAAGCTAGTTTTAAGATGCTAATTTTAACCTTCTAGATTAACACTAAACCTGAATATGCTAGATGCATTTCATCACTTTTTAAATAGCGGAGTCCTGGAAATCACCTCACCAAGAGCCTAAGTTTACTAATACACAGACAAAAAAGTCTTGATATTATTTTCCCCATACACTAAGCAGAAGGACACATAATCCAAGCTACAATTCCTTAGAAACACTCTGCTGCAGTTCAATACTTTCTTCACCATGCTCACAACTCCAGAAGGAAAAATTTGATCCTCCTGCAGCGTGCACAAGATGCTCTTTACTCTTCAGCGAAGTAATGAAACAGGCACCTGACTTCAAGGATGTGATTACATCCACCCTATTTTAAAGTATGTTTTCAGTACCACTAGTTTGACTGAAACTTACACAGTACTGAAAAGCATGTGCAAGCGCTTTCCAAGGCCAAATCAAAGCCTCTGTTTGAAGAAGGATGTCCCCTTGTCACTGTGACCTTATAAATATGCCCTCATTTACGGAGAGTAAAATTAAGCAGCATAACCACGTGGAAGAAAAAACAAAAGAAAAAACAACTTGTAAGTGTCTTTATGTTACTGTACTAGCCCAGAAGCATACACAAAAATTAGTGACAACAAGAGTGACTACAGGAATTATTTACAGTTTAAAAAATGTTAGCATTTAGTATTTCATAAGCATATGCGTTCTCAGAATGGAGTAAGGCATTCTCTGTAAATGAGGCGCTGCCCTGAAAGAACAGCGTATTGGCACTACCCTGGAGAAAAGTGCATACCTTACATCAGGCATGTCGCAGTAGAGACCAGAGCATCCAGCTTTCACCTGTCACTACACAATCAACTTTGTGACCAGCTTGCCTCAAGAAGTTGGGCAACCACAAGCTAAGGAGATGGTTTTCTTGGGTTTATCTGATATATCCCAATTCACTTTTTTTAATTAACTGCTTCCACTTAAATTTTATTCCAAGAATTGCTTTTTTTAAGTTTTTTTCATAGTATATTCTTTTTTCTGTTGATAAATGGAAGTACTGCACTTACATAGTGGATTTCCCAAAACTGTGAAGAGGTTACCCATTTTGTGCCTCAGAAAAATGCTGCAACTGTGAATTATTTTTAAAAAATGCTGATGGCATCTGGTTCATCACTTCACAGAGAGGTGGAGCCTTTTTTTACGAAGATGAGTCCTCTGCACAGTGAGCCTATGAATGATAGCACAAAGGTAGGATGCTGCCTACAAGATCAAGCACAGAACACTCATCTGGTGTTGAATGAGTTATGTCAACATTATCTTGCTATAATAGTTCCAAGTACTTAAATTGATTTATCAAACTATCTGTATCTTTCATAAACAATGGAAAAAAGAGAATCTAGAACTTGTGCAAAAACTGGCCTTCAATCTTCAACTTGGCAAGCATGAAAATATCACTTCAAAGACCATTCAAAATAATAACAGTAATATTTTAGCACTGGTCCTCAATACCTTCTCAAAAAAAAAAAAAAAAAAAACCAAAAAAAAAAAAAAAAACCAACACACAGAAATTAAGTAAAAATTATATAAAGTGCTTCAGTTCATTCTGCCTCAAATGTACCACAAGTTCATAAATTATTATGGATGACTGCTGAACAAAACTAAATGACCCACACTTACTGCCAGCAGCTGAGCATCCTGCATTTTGCTGAAATAGGAGGTGAGACACTACAGTGCTCATGTGCCTGACAAGCCACAACTCAAAGATGATACACAAAGTCATTTCTCACAGTAAAGCTGGATCTGGCAATCCATTTATAACTTCCACTGATTTAAAAGAATGTTCTTTCAAGCAAGTATCAATGCTTCTAAATTCCCAGTTTTCAAATCAAGGTTCTCATTAACATTTTGGTTTATTCTTGGAATTCCAGGCTGCTGAAGTGATGGAATTATTTCAGATACTCAGCTTTATTAAAACTTCGGCTTTTAATTTACATTCTTGTGTAGCAGCTTACATTCCTGTTTGCAGCCTTATAGATAAATCTGTCACTAAAATATCACCCAAACATCTTAAAATGTAGATGGTAACAGAAAATATGAATCTAAAATAACTATTTTTAAAATATGATTGTAGGCAGAGTCATGATTTGAAAAGAGGTTTACTTACAATTTATTACTAGGAATACTGAATTCAAGAGTAGCTTTATGATAAATCCTACATATTTGTCAGAATATTTAGAGAATTTTTTATACATATATACACACATACATGCACACTTTTCTCATACTAATTGTATAATTACTTACATTTCTTAATGTTAAGCTGTGTGGCATGTTTTATAATGCTTAAGGTGACATTGGGCAGTTCAATCCCCACAGATAAAAGTGTCTTTACTCCTACAGAAACCAGTTTTACTTTTTTTCCACAAAGTGTGTAGCCCAAAGAACATAACAGCTTCAGGATTATTTAATTTCTTTATTCTTCAAAGTACATAGTGCTGGATACTTTCCCTCTGCAACTCTTCAGCATTTACAATAGGTAAAATGGCTATCTCCTATCTATGAAAATAAAGCAAAGTAAAAGAAAGCAAACTGACACTGATATCAAAAATATAATAAAAGCAACCTCTACATTCAGCCTCTGTAATCACTCAAAGTGATGAAAACACATGCATCTTGCAGATGAACAGGCCACTGAGGTAAGGAAGTCAGTTCTCTGATCAGAAGCTTTCCCTTCCAGCTACTGAAGTGTAAGAGGTGAAAGCCAAAACCTCAGAACTGCGTTGGCTACTGTAAACCATATACAGCCTGCTGAAGAGGGAAGCAACAGGGCAGCAGAAATGCTGAAAAGAGGCAAGCAGGAAATAAGACCTAGTCATAGGGAATCCTAAGCACCGAGATTGTAAGAACAGCTTTAGAAGGGACAGCCAGGCTGAAACACTGATTTGTTTCAGGCCAGGTTGGGCAGGCCCTTGAGCAACTGGATCTAGTGGGTGGTTTAAACCCTGCCTGTGGCAAGGGGGTTGGAACTAGATGATCAACCCAAACCATTCTAGGATTCCATGAGAGAAATCCCCTAATTGAAGGCAGTGTCATAATAGTCTCAGCAATTAGCTTCGGAAGTTCTTCATGTTATTTTTGGATATGACCTATTTACGTACATGTATGGTAAGACACCTTTCACCAGCTCTCACAGAAACAATAGAATTTTAAACAGTGTTAATGCAGATCTCTGTTGTTCCTTGTTTGAGAGGTGGGTTTGGTGCCTGGTTGAAGCCACCATTCTTATGACAGAATAAACTGATGCATGCCTTGAAGTGATGGTTTCCTTCCTCAGATAACAGAAATCCAAGTACCCTAATCAAATTAAAAAAAAAATAAAATAAAATAATCTGTTGACATATCCCTACAGGTTCCACTAAACTTTATTCCTGCTTCAGCACAGATACAGTTGGTACCTAATTAAACACTGGCTTGATGAGTGACAGGTCAGGGATGAAAACATTCAAAATAGTGTTTTAAAGACCACTCAAGCTATGTGGCTTCTCAACTGCATCTTTCCACCAGCATGTGTCATCTAGCAAAGATCTTTGTGTAACACATAAGTGATTTTAAGCATCCATCAGCTCCTGCTGCTCCCTCTCCACCTGAAAGCATAATACTAACTCTGACATTGTCATCATTTACATAGTAAACTAACTGCAAATCAGAGCAAAGATTGTGCCTCCAGGTGAGGAATGAGCAGCAGGAACAGAGGAACCATTTGGGTTTTTTTCATGCAAATACCGCACATAAAAAAAAAAAAATCAAGTAAAACAAATCACAATTGGTTTAATGAAATGTTTGGGTCAGTTCTGCAGGAGGTATCAGAGCTCCTTTAATACAAGTGCACTTTTACTCTAGTCTTAGAGGGCTTAAACTTTAAGTTTGGATCATACATAAAAAAACAGATTCCGGCTCAGGTCTGAGGAGATTTAAGAGGATTCTAATATCATCTATCGAGTTTTGCTATCTCCTTCAGCTTAAGTGAAAACAAAATGTGTCTAGTAAATGTTATACAGAAAGCAATCATCTCCCTCAGGCCTAAACTAAGGAAAATTAGTTACTGTTTGCAAATCAAACTCTGCTGCAGTCTTACTGAAAAATTAATTCTGAAGGTGAGGGAGTCGGCCTGGCCTTTGGAGGGCTTCCTGGCACTGAATATAGACAGTGATTATATTGAATATAACCCCAAATCACCTGCAAACTGTAGCTTAACATATAAGCCCTTCAGAAGAAACTGGGCTTTTATTACCAGCAATAATAAACACTTCACAAATTTACATAAGGCCTTTCATCAGAGAAATTCATGATGCTTTTCAAACTTTAAGTTGAACTTAATGGAGGTGTGCATGTTAAATGTTATTGTTGCCATTTATAAAATAGCTAATCCTAAAATACGAGAATTTTAACTACTTGCTTCATGTGAAACAACTAATTCTTGTTAAATTGTGTTAAGAAAGACACTTTTGGAGGCAGGGGCCCTTGACTGAACTAATGTAAGTACAGCTAAAGGCAAGGAAGTTTAAACTTTTTAAAATGCAGCAGGAAAATTACCATGCAAAGGGAGAAAACAAAATATTAGTCAGATACACAGTTGCAATTTTTTCTCAGTTTCCTAAAGAAAAATAGATCTTGGGACACTAGACACTAAAGCACTGGCTTCTGCCATCCATCTATAGAGTAACATCCAGTACCAAAGGTAAAATCAAGAAGCTCTAGACATAACAAATGTCACAAGTTAAGCATTGTGGCGAGTACCAAATAATGTGAACATTGTTAAAACCAAAGCAAAGCTGTTTACACAACGAACTTAACATTCTGCTCCAAGAGTATCAAGAACAGTGAAGTGCCTTGGGAGTTTCACGACAGTTCCTTGCACTAATTCCCTCTCTTCTTGACACTGTTGATAAAAGCAGATTATTTCCACTGTTTATTCCCCAAGAAACCTACTTCATCTCTTCAACTGGGAGGCTTTACTTCACTAAAATACAATTCCTTTGCTAGATGAAAGCAATCAGATTACATCAACCTGACTCCAAATCCCCTTTAAAGACCTTATTATGTCTTTAAAATCCCCCTATTATTCAGTGGGTTTTTTTCAATTAACCGAGGAAGTGTGTAGGTATAAATCAAGTCACTGGTAATTTCTGGACAACTTAAATCTAATAGTAGTGATAAATTCTGGGCTTGTCTGAAAGAAATGCATTTCCATATGGACAAACAATGGACAAATTGTGCTTGTGATAAAAGTACAATGGGTGCTATAAAAACTGTAAAAACTATAGAAGGGTGTAGTTCTGCTCAGCAGCAATGTACCAACAAATTACTTTGCAGTTGTTGGTAAATGACTCTGAAATCCAAGGCAGAGCAGTACCTAAACCATTGAAATATTAACACGGGACCATCCAGTAGAATCAGCGTTCTTCAAAAAAGTTGAACTTGCAAAGAGCCAGAGAGGGTGGAGATCAATTATTTCAGATGAGGAACACAGACCCTTAGGATGGAAAACAAACTACACTGACAGATTTATTTAGTTCATCCAAGAGAAGGCAATGACTTTATTCTCATAATGGGAGTCAGTAAGGTCTGCTGCAACAAGTATACGCAGGCTGGCATGGCAGTTGGGCAAATTCCAACTCTATTTTGTTTACAGTGAGAATAATTATCTACACCCATGAACTGAAGCCTTTAACCAAAATGGTTGGTTTTTAAAAAGTATATGTTCTTCCTCAAACAGAAGTTATGGAGTTAGTACTAACTTTTAATAGAAATCGGGGTCTATCAGTCAATTCTAGCCTTGATATCCAAGAAGGGCCAATACATTAGTGGCCAAGAGCATCATATCTTTATGTAACATGTACTTACACAGAGACATTAGAAGAAAACATCGTCACGTAACGAAAAACTATTGTGCCTGTAAGATTTGGGAACCAACCTGCAGTGAGAGGAAAACATTTCGTTCTGCTGCTTTCCCAAGAATCAGTCTTCTTTTTTAATCTAATGCAACAGCTTTCTCCAATATCATTTATTTTAAGTAAAAAATGATAAATTGCTCAAGCAGCATTCTTTCCATTTTATATAGATTCTTAATTCACAATTTCTAACCGTAAGACTCAATGATTTTGCTCTCTGGAGACAGTGAAAAGATTAGAGCTTTTAGTTGAAATACGTATTTTAGTTAAAGAAAAGAAACCTTTTAGCATCTCAGAACAGAGGTTACTTCACCAGTGTATAACTGCTCAGAATGTTTACTTTCCACTTAGTTATGGCCTAACTCAAAACTAACATGATCTCAGTGTGGTGATAATTCAGAATTTTACATATTAAATCTATTTATATTTTTTGTGATTAGCCATCTGGTTTTGGGAAATAACATTCACTGAAAATGTGTTGAATACACAGTACATCTCAACTAGTAAAAGAAACATTCATACTGTGACAGAAATTTATATATATCAATTCAATAAAAAATAAGGAACATGTGTACTTAAATAAAAAGGATGCCAAAGTCTGCATAGTGCAAGTGGAACAGGGACATACACTTAAGTAAGAGTGACAGATTTAAACACAACATAAGGCTATCAGACTGTCTCACTGCCTTCTCTTCTACCCTTCTTTCAGAATAGCTCAGGACCTACTTTCCCATCATTGTCCTGACAGGCAAAATGATTGTCAGTGTACAGGAGCAGCTACAGTATATTCTTTACACAGTACAACTTTTGTGTCCTAATCACCCACAAAAACACAGTTATAGCTTACCAGGAACTGTCAAACACCACTTCTTGCTGGGACTCTAAACAGATCTGGCTATCACACCCAGTCACCTAGTGACTTTTGGGGACTAGTATAATGAACATACTTAATATTTTTTTGGACCTGCACAAAGCGTGTAATTACGCTTATTGAGTAGGATGGTAGAATAAAGCAACTCTGATACATTATGCTATATAACAGTACAAATGTATTGGATGAAATTCAATCTTTGCTGTTTTATTCTGCCCTGCAAGTTTTATTCTGCTCCGAGTTCACTTAAGGCAATATTTATTTATTTGGCATTTGCACTAGTAAGGCTAAGCTCCAGTTAGAAGAAACCTCTTCAAAAGGAAGCACTAAATGAAATTCAGGTATCAACAAGAATATCAATAAGAAAGATGCAAGCAACTTTTATTTTTTTATTTTTTTTTTAAGAAACCCACACATCATTACCAGGGTAGTATATGACAGCACACCACATTTTTGACCTTCAGATCTTGCAGAAATGGTCCATGCTGCACGCAGCCTCCCACCACCTGCAATCATTCTGACTTACGAATAAGAATTTTACATGGCTATGAGCTTACACATTATTTGAAAATCTCATTTTAGAGAAACCTTGCAAATACCATCCTACTAAAATCCCTAATTAGGTTCAGAGCATGGAGACTGATGAGATAGCACTGCTTCCGTAAAACACGCATTCACCACACTATTCATAGGCATTAACAATCTCCTTACTATCAAAGGTAACCAATACCACCAAAATAATTACAGGAGCTGGGGAGTTACACAGCCCTTTAAGTGTATGCTATTAACAACTGAGCTTGTGCTATCTTTGTCCAACTATTCAAGGTCACTCTGACCTTGTGAAAACATACAGCCCTTTAAGTTTATGCCAATGGTGGCTGATTCTTTCATGTCCCTGCTCAATTATTAAAGGCTATTATGAGTCTGCACAATTCTTGCTAGCCATCAGGCAACAACACTGAGGAAGTAACACACCACAGCTACTCAACTTTGTTCTCCTTTGGCAGCCTTTACTTAGATGAAGAATAACTAAAGGTTTCAGATGTTATCCCCAAGTCACAGGTTGGGTATAAATGAGACCTGAAACTAAAGCAGTTGGAGCATTTCAGATAATGACTTGCTATATAACCTTGGACAAGCACAGGCTTCTCTTTCCCTTACCTTTAGTTTGGCTGTCCAGTTACCAACTACTTAAAGAATAATATTTGTCTTTAAATAAAGGACCAGAGTTGTGTTACTTCCTAAGTGATCTGTAATACACAGTAACCTTTGAAACACAATGATGCACAACACATTCCCTTGCAGGTACCTGAGACAGCAAAACAAACATTCGCATTAACATCAGACACAGCTCCATGTAATGTCTAGTCAAATACAGCTGAAACACATTATACTGTACACATGTGGAAAGAAAATAGCGGGTAAAAGACAGATTTATAAGAATTTTTGTGCTTAGGAAATTTTTTCACTTTAAACAAGTTTTGCTTTCAGGACTAGAATGAAAGTATCCTTTCCAAGGACTTCAGCTACCAACATCCTCTCCCGCCACTTCTCATTGATTTGTGAATCTTAGATGGACCTTTATTAATTAAATCTCAGTACAACTAATTGAGAATTACTTCATTATCTACCACTTACAGTCAATGACATTAGGTTAAGTTACTCAACTGTTGTGTTTTCCTACACCAAGCTATTAGAAGATTGCCTCACAACTGTTGAAGGAGTTAAGTCCATTTTAATAATAGCTTAAGATGCCAAAAGGAAAGGGTTCAGAACACAAAGCAACTATTAAAAGTAAAGGTTTTGTATTTTTAAATTAAAATATAAAATTCTTCCTATTGCAGTCAGGACTATGTATAATTCCTTGGGCTGTTTAAGAACTGCACAGCGGACAAAGCATTAGAACACATTAAGTGCATTCTCCAAGGAGAAATTACATGGGTGGCAGTGCATCAGGTACTAGTCTAGTTTAATGGAACAAAACAGGCAACTTTAGTAATAATGCACTCACAAATTAGTCTGAACATTTGAGTATGCCACAGGAAACAGAAATCTGGTGAAGCACCAGGCTGCTTCCATTTTCAATTTTCACACTGCTCCTATGGCATGTTCCCCAACATTGCAATCCAGACTAACGACTATGACTGCAAGCATTAAAAAAATCCCAAGCACACAATAAATAAATAATTTTTCAATTTCTCAATCACAGAGACTTGAAATAAGAATATTTTTCATAATGACTGGGATTTATTCAATGCACACTAACCTATACTGGGTTACAGAAAGACAGCAGCAAGTAAGAGCAATGCATACATACCTTAATTTCACATATTCACTAATTCAACTGCGTAGATCAGAAATGCTGTCTTTCACACCTTGGAAGATTTTTGCATTTCAATCAAAACTAGTATTCCAGTTACTCTACAAATATCAATATCAGGTAACTGATTATTCAAACTGAGACAAATGCTTCATGAATGTTCCTTACCAATGAAATTAAACTTCCAATGGGTAAATACAAAGGGCTTATGCTACTCTTGGCTGCAATTGCATATTAAAAATAGGCAGCCACTCACTGAATAAAATTAAATTTCCCCCATGTAAAAACAATCAGGCAATACATATGCAGTCCTTAGTTTTGTACACTTACCCCCTGCCATCTAGTGTTCTGCCCCAATAACTACAGTATAAATGTTAAAATTAGGTCATCCATAAGGGTCTATTTCTGCTGCCTTTACCTGTCTTAGTCAATTCCTTACTTGCAGTTATTCCTGCTCAAGTCCCAGAGACACTGTTTACATACATGGGCATTAACCAGCAGAAGGTTAATAGCGGGATGAATCAGTTTCACAGAGAACATTTTCCATTGACTTGTTCTTGGACATGGAATCAAGTCCAAACCAATTTTTGAAGATCATTTATTCATATCTTTCTACAAAAGGATCCCTTACTAGCATTTATATTAGTAACTATTCCTGTGGAAGTAACGCCAACAGCTTACATCAATACAATCATTCACTTCTTCTAAAGAATTATTATCTCCTTTCCATTTCTAAAGACTAATAATAATGCCAATGTCCTGGATCACACAGTTTGATTGTGTTCTGAATCAAAGCAACAAAAACATTAATTCTAGTATATTGCAATTTTTGACTAACAAGTCAATCCTTAAGCTCGCCTCTAAGTTAGGCAACCAGAGCCAAAAATAAGCAAGAGAGGAAAGGCAAACAGACTACTTCATACAACATGTTACAAATGTTATGCTGTTCAAAATGTTACAAATCTACAGTGCCCTCTTAGAAGAAGTCTATTCCCTTCCATAACCTCTGAGGACAAAAGCGTTTCAATGGATTTAAACATTATTACAAGGAGGAGGCAAAAAAACTAAACCACAGCCTTGAAGTAGAATGCTTCAATTTGCTTAGTATTTAAAGTAAAAAATCAGCACCTTAATCCAACTCTTAATCTAGTATGGACTCATCAATTGAGGTTCTCCCTCTCTAAACATGATTCCCCTTCAAAGTAATATTCATAAATATCAGCAAGAGCACAAAGCCACGCACACACAAACAAGTTCTCTTAATAAACCAACTCGAAGGAGCAAATAAATTTTCTAAACAAAAAAAAACCAAAACAAAACACCTGTATGAATAATGGCATTAACACAGTGTAAATTTTGTGGCAATGCACAGAAACAAACAATGCAAACAAACTGTCAGGCTTCAGATCCACTTCTTAGATTTGACTCTATGCTGATGCATATATTTCATGAAAAAGAAATTACTGAGCCAAAACACTACTTTTCATATAACCTGAACTAAACATAAAAGATAGTAAATGTGCATTGCATTTACCTATTTCAACACCATTCTCATATTCAATGCCTCCTTGTATCTTTGCTACTTCAGTACTTGCATGATAGCAGCTCACCGTGCTAAAGCCACATAAAGCTTCTGCACAAAGCCAGGTGCAGGGCTAAGTTTCTATACCCTCACCTGGTCTTTATAGAACTTTTAATTTGATATCATGAATCCAGACCTACCCCTCACATGAGGGAATTTCATCTTGAACTGTACATTAGGTCTTTTAAGGTCTAACCTTCCTCTCCTCCTGAGAACTAGCCTCTTAAATGATCAGCTTCCCAAGGTGTGTTTTTCAGCTTTCCAAGCTGTGTTCTTCTACAGTTTGGGAATAGTGGTACACAGTAAAGAGCTGAAGCAAAGTGCTTCTATCAAATGGGCCCAATACAAGTTTAACATGAAGCAGCAGTAGATGTTACAGAACAATGAGAGAGGGAAACTTGTCTTATCCCTAACCATAGCCCAGCCAGACCAGGCATCCAGGATCTAGGCAGCACCTGATAGTGCTACTGTGGAGAACAGAAAAAAGGCCTTACAGCAACTGGAGAGAATCTTTATTCCAAACGTCTCATGTATGCAGTGATGAGCATAGGAATAGCATGCCAAACATTTAATCAGACATGAACCGTAGTTTTCCCATAGAATTACAGAATCATTAGGGTTGGAAGAGACCTCTGGAGATCATCTAGTCCAACTCTCAATTTCAAATGACCCAAAATTCCCAACAAATTGGTACCTGTTTTTAAAGATTAAGTCTTTTTAAGGAGCAGATCTTCCAGCACTTGACAAAAAAGTAACAAGGCTCAATTTGTTCAGTATGCAGACATGAGGACATCACATAGCATGCCACATCTCCCATCCTAACCTGTATTTAAAGTGATAACATCTGATATTTAGAAGGATGGATTTGTCACATGCTACAAGTTTAGTGTAGCCAATTCTTCAGCAAAATCAGTTTTCTCCTCCTACAAAGGTATTAAAGAACAAGTTTTCATATACTCTTCTCACTTCCATTTACAATATGACAGTACCACTAAAGACATTACTTTTGACATTAACAAAAAGTTGCAATTTTTCTTCATTGTACTTCTACACTTTCCTCTTATTTTCACAAAGGCAAAGGCTATTTTTGTAAACATTTGAAACAGTGCTTTAATTCCCAAATGCATTAAGCCTTTCTGAAAGTTGTTTAAAAGGATAAAAGTTCAAGCTCTCTCCTACATATTCCTGCACAGGTGACACCACATACAAAAACACAGTTAAAACTATATGAACCACTAGAGAGATAAACCCAGGAATTTGGTCTTGTTCTACAAATTTTGCACAAGTACTTAGAGGAAAAGAAGTTTGGTTTTTAACGGAGTAGGCATTATGAATACATAGATACCTTCACATCAAAAGGGGGGATTTAGATTAGATAGGATTAAATCAGATTTGGGAAAAAATTCTTCACTGTGAGGGTAGCGAGGCACTGGCATATGCTGCCCAGAGAAGCTGTGGCTGCCCCATCCTTGGAAGTGTTCAAGGCCAGGTTGGATGGGACCTTGAGCAACCTAGTCTAGCGTGAGGTATCCCTGCCTTTGGTAGCGGGCTGAAACTAGATGAGCTTTAAGGTCCCTTCCAAACCAAACCAGTCTCTGATTCTATGAAAATCCACCTGGCCAGATCGACTAACAGTCAGGTAAAGAGACCATACAAGACTATATCCTGTAAATAAAAGGATTCCAAGGATACACATTCTTAATGACCATAACTCATGGATAACTCATACAAGCTAGTCAGTGGGAGAACATGTCTATCAGCCTAGGAAAAAATCATTACTTGCATGCTTACTTCTCACATGCGAAACTGGTACATTTTTAATAATTAAGAAATATAGCCTGTGACACTCCTCTAATATATGCCACATTTCCATACGTTCTAGTAACTAGCATCAGAATTTTTTTTTAAACTATGTATTAAC